>SNQJ01S0061970.1:151516-183507 GCA_010110895.2 Picea sitchensis | reverse complement strand
TATCCCTGCAAATGCATACCTAACATACATCTACAACATATCATCAACACATAAAGACATTCATTCATGAACTCATAAACGACTCACATGTAGGAAAAATGGCTCTTTGTATTAGTATGAAAATGCCTCTTTACAATGTGTTCGATCTTGGACTGCCACAAAGTCTCGACTCTCTTCTCCCCTTCTAAAAACTAACTCGAGATACCAAAAAGATCTTTTTACATGAGCGGGCTCTTTGAGCACTTCCCTCCATCCTCACCAACTCTCATTAACTTACATTCAATTACATTCAATTACATTTAATGGTTGTCTAGTCCTAATCAGATCTAGATCTCAGCCTTACAAACTATTTAAGGCAACCTTTACTAAATCCTATGCATATGCATGGCCTTTTGGCTCTACCAGCCTTACAATCATTTAATACAATTTCAAAATTTGAAAATTGAGAAGGTTGCACCTCTCTCTCCCATCGAATGCGCGCTTTGATGTGCTGGCTGGCTGGTGCCCTGCTGGCTTGGAGTGATACTCTTGCATCATACTCCTCTGTTGTGAAATATTCATGAGCTCTTTCTCATGAGCTTCCCAGCATGGCTGTTGAAATCCACCTGGACCCCAAACAGTTCTCTGGAGCTGTCCATCTGCTCCACTGCTTCGTTGCTGCTGTTGCTTCTATTGCCCTGTTTCTATGGTAGGTTCTCCTATGTCCAACTTCTCTTTGCTAACTGCTTCTACTGATCTTATCATCAACCTTTTGATATCCTCAATTATCTCATCCATCTGCTCCCACGCCTGGCTCTCCTTTTGTAGCTTGCTCCACTGCACTTCTTCCCTGCAAATGGGTAGATCAACTAGATCTCCCATGCCATCTTCTTCATATTTCGTGGCATTGAGTTTCCATTATGCCGCAAACTCCAATTCTACAATCCTATCACTGAGTTGCTGCTCAACTTCCTTCTCTGACAAATTTTCTTCTGCCAGTTCTTCTGTTGGCATATCTCCAGCTTCCTCTAGATTCTCCTTAGACTAGAATTTTCCTTCATCTTCTGCTGCATGCCTCGACATTACAGTCATCATCAACTGTTCATCTCCCTCACTGAAATTTTCGAGCAATTCCTCGAAATTCTCCTCTGCTAACATCTGCATGATTGTCTCCTCATGGTAGTCATCTACTGATTCTGGATGGTTCAACCAATCCTCCAACATCTCCAATTCCATCTCCCATGGAGTGAGCATCTCAACTGTGTGCTCCTCTTCTTTTCCTTGGGTAGCTTCTGATATCTTCTCCATCTCTTTGACAGTCACAGTTGGCTGTCCTTCCTTTTTTGCACCTGCATCACAGACATAGTTAACTTTAAAATCATTTTTCCCCATGGCCTCCTTCTCAGATTCTTGTTTCACTATACCCTCATGTGGAACACTTGTATTAGACTCTACTGGAATATTTGGTAGGAATATTCTTATCCCTCCAATCATCAGAATGCTCTTCTGATCCTCCTTCTCTATAATTTGTCCTTGCTGATATGAACTTACCTCTGAGCTCATCGTCTCTATCATCTCCTCTTGCTGATATGAACTTACCTCTGAGTTCATCTGCTCTCCCTTGCCCACTTGGTAGTATGTGATTTTTCTGCTGCCCACCTAGCAGTCTATGAGATCAATCAATCCCATCTCAGTGCCCTCATGGAAATTTGAACTTTCAGCACCGCCTTCCTGGAAGTATACGAGACCTTCACTTGATCTCTTTTTATTGCCCACCTGGCAATTTGAAATTCCATCTCTGCCCACTTGGAAATTTATGAGATCTCTCAATCCCATCTCCATCAACACTCCTTGCTGACATGAACTCACTTCTGAGCTCCCAATACTTTCAAATAGTCTCATCCTCTTTTCCCTGCCCACCAGGAAAATTGGGAATTCCTCACTACCCACTTGGCAGTCTCTGAGATCTTCCAGTGATCTCTTCTCCTCATCATCACTGAGATTTCTCCTAGTGTCTGGTTCACACACATGAACCACTTCTTCTTCAACCCTGAGGTCTTCCACACACCTTAGCCATTCCTTTAACAAATTCTACTTCCTTTGGGCCAATAAATCCTTGACTGGCCATTTCACTTTCATTTTCATGGGCCATTCAAATACCCATCACGATTGTGCATCCTGCTGCATTCAAAATGCAAGATCCTCCATCCTTGATCTTATCTCAGCGAGCTCCAGATCCATATCTGCTTTACTCATCTGCTAGTGGTTCTTCTTTCCACCGTGTCCATGGCCTTCAGTAGCCATCTTCTTGTTCCCGTCTGCCCTCCAGGCAAACCTACTGCCACCACTCTGCAACTGTGAGTGCTTCCAGCCTTTTCTTACAGTCGACCTGACTCTCTATTTTTTGCTGCATTCTGCAACAATCTCTTCAATCCTCTTCATGTGAAATATACAGATGAAGTTCTACTTTGATACCACACTATTGTGTATCAGACCACTTCTTTTCCTCTAGCTCCCTCTGACCCTTGGGCAAGATCCGCACATGATCGTTCTCCCTTCGAATCCATAGAAATAAAATGGTTCTTTTGGCCCTCACTGGAACCCCATGAATCTGATCCACAGGTCCTTTCTTGAAAACCCCATCTACACAAACATGCACCAGGCACGAAATTTCACCTACACACAGCCTCTAGACACGATCACGACCTTTTTCCGAAAAAGGAAATTTTGAGTTTCGCGATTTCACAAACCCTGGCATCAAGTTCCTCTAGCTCCTCGATCCCTTGAATGTCGAAATGCTGAAATGCCAAAATTTCTGTCTATACGATTGCGTCCTCCATGACCACAACCCAACTCCAAAGGTATGTCGTGTTTCACAACTTCGGGACTTTCAATGTCAAGTGCCTGACTTCTTATCCCCGATATTGCCTAAATGTCGAATCCTGAACTACCAAAATGTATGACTGCAGTCCCACTCCAAAGATATGTCACGTTTCATGACTGCAGGGATTTCCAGCGTAAAGCGCCCCCGACCTCTTGTCCTCGGGATTGTCAAAAATCCGAATCCCAAAATACCGAAATATGTGACCCTGTTTCGTGACCACACTACTCCTCCATCTTCTTTTGGGTTTTCACATTTTGGGACTTCGCGATCCCGTATGCAACAACTCCCTGCCCCTTCGAGCTCCTGGTATCCGAAATACCGAAGTACCAAACCCTGAAATGTCAGTCTTCCGCTCCAAACTGGAATCAACAACTCATAGCCTCTCCTGATCCGACGACTTGTGTCTTTTCGAGATTTCACAGGTCAAGAGTTCTGAACTCTTACCCTTTGCATTCCTAGTAGCCGAAATGCGAAATCCTCCTTTCGGGAATTTCCCTGAAACCTCGACCACTCGCCACATGTCCTCCTGTTGGACGGTCATGATCCTTTCAGTATTTCGTGGGTCGAGAGTCCCGACTCTTTCCCTTTGTATCTCTGGGTAGCCAAAATGACGAAATAGGCCATTCATTTCCTTCTTCACATACGAGGGTTAAACCTCGTGCAACTTATCCTAGATCCAATGTCTATCGGTCCATATGCACATATCTAAAAACCCAGATCTCTTTCTCCTGTGCACTCTCCTCCTATTTGCCTAGATGTAGATTCAACAGTCTAGATTCTCATCCTCTCTAGATGATCTAACGACAGTTGTGCTCCCTCCTGAGCTTGTGTTTCTTCGTGAACTTGGAAGACTTTAAACGCTTTAAAGGTCTCTTCCTTTGCTCCTGCTATGAAGCTTGTATCCTCAGCGTCTGCCTGCATTCTAAAGATGATGTCCCTCCTGAGCTTTTCAAACTCTTACTCACCAAAGGGTGTCTCGACTTTCGAGATTCCTTGTAGCTATGGCTCTATGCGCAAAGGCACTGTTCCTCCTAAGCTTATGAACTTGAGACAAGTTCACTCTAAGCGAACTTCTTGCACTATTCCTTCTGAGCTTAAGAACTTCTGAAAAGTTCTTATTCACACACTCCTTGTGCTGCTGAGTTTTTCGGATAACTCAATTTGAAGTATTTCTTGCAAAGAAATGCTTCACACCCTCCTGGCATTCTTCTGCTTGATGCACACCTTACAGAGCCTCTGCACACAACTGAGCTATCTATCCTAAGATTTTCCTACTTGAACCTCTAAATGTCTTTGCCCCTTTCTCTCCTTGAAACAATATAAGTGTCCTCTGACAACTTATGCTCAAGAACTCCTTGCTGGGCCTACAGGGTGTTCAGAAACCCTGTGAAGGTCTCCTCCTATGACACTTCTCTTATCTATGAACTCATAATAGAGTTCCTTCTATGCACTCTATGTACTCGCTCGATGCCCTCCTGACAGATCTCTACAAAACCTACAGTGGTTCTGTCTTCTCAGTGAACTCGAAATAGAGTTCTCTCTCCAATGCATCTAGTGCATTCGCTCAATGCCCTCTTGGCAGAGCTTCCACATAATTATCAGTAATTTTTTCTTCTCTGTGCCTCCCTCTGCACAGTATTACCTCCAAGGAGTTCAACAACCTTGAGACTTCTCCTTGAGTCAATGACTTCTGCTGGTGCGCCCTCCTGGCACATCTTTGTCTGAATCCACAGAATTCAGAAGTGCACTCCTTGCACTGGCTCACAGAACCCACAATATTCTATCGTGCAACCTCTTGCATGAAGCCTCAAAGAACCCAAACCTGGAATCAAAGAACTCATAGACAGTAAATTCTATCTATCCCTGCAAATGCATACCTAACATACATCTACAACATATTATCAAGACATAAAGACATTCATTCATGAACTCATAAACACATAAAGACTCATGAGCAGGAAAAACTGCTCTTTGTATTAATATGAAAATGCCTCTTTATAATGTGTTTAGGCTTGGACTTCCACAAAGTCTCGGCTCTCTTCTCCCCTTCTAAAAACTAACTCTAGATACCAAAAATATATTTTTACATGAGGGGTCTCTTCGAGCGCATCTCTCCATCCTCACCAACTCTCATTAACTTACATTCAATTACATTGAATGGCTGTCTAGTCTGAATTGGATCTAGATCTTAGCTTTACAACCTATTTAAGGAAACCTTTACTAAAGCTTGTGCATATGCATGGCTTTTTGGCTCTACCAACCTTACAATCATTTAATACAATTTCAAAATTTGAAAATCGAGAAGGTTGTGCCTCTCTCCCGCATCGAATGTGCGCTTTGATGTGTTGGCTGGCTAGCGTGCTGCTGGCTTGGAGCGATGCTCCTGCATCAGCAGAGGTAATCAAACAAAATCGCAGAAACTAAATGATCATAGACAAATCAACAGAAACACAGAGATACTAAGAACAAGAAGGCGCAAGACTAATCATTCAACAATGAATCAATCAAAACACACAACTACTCATTCATAAGAATTCACAAAGAATGGATAATAATCATAAGATAAAAATGCAGAGATATGTAAGGGATATATGGTTGGGATAAATTTATCCTTCACTTATTATCCATGCATAGGAAAGTAGTTCATTTGAATCTATAGGTCTTTAAACACCAGAGTGACAACCGTCGATTTGGCTCCTGGCCGATTGCTTAGGCACAGACTGATAACTAAAGGGATAAGGGAAAAACACAATTTCTTCGTACTAATCAATAAAAAAAAAACAAAGAAGTCGTCACAATAAGATTTTGGGGTTCGCAATGGGGAATCAAATCAAATATAGAGAGGATAAGGCTGGGATGAATTTAAGTTCTTTGATTACAAAACACTAAATAAAACAAAATCTTTAACACAATAGAAATAAAGTATTGAAGGTGCAAGAACAATATTAAACTACCATTCAAAATACACACATGCGTACCGTAGCCAATTGTGAAAACTCTGAGTTGTTGTCCTGCGTGCACTCTGCCCAACTCCCGCTTGCCAAACGATGTGACTTTAATAAATAAATTTGAATTTATTACCCCTCCTTCTTGTTACATGTTCATTTATTATTATTATTATTATTTACCATACATTCTACTTAGACCTAGATTTTAATTTCACTAGGCTAGGTAACATTTTTATTAGAGATTTTTTTTTTTAATCTTACTTATCACATCATTCATTTTAAGGCCATCTAGATTTATTCACTTACCAATTAAAATTGCGACGTGCCCTTCAGGACGCACTAGGTGCTCCAAGGGTGCCACTCGCCTCTTCTGTTTTCCTTGTGTGACGTGCCCTTCAGGATGCACTATGTGCTCCAAGGGTGCCACTAGACTCTTTCCATTTTCCTTGCACGACATGCCCTTCAAGACGCACTATGTGCTCCAAGGGTGCTACTTTCCTTTTTCCATCTTCCTTGCGTGATGTTCCTTTCAAGACACACTACATGCTCCAAGGGTGCCACTCACCTCTTGACTGACTTGGTAGACATAAAAACCCCCTGGAGTCAATACTCTGCTAGGTGATCTTGTGGGAGACTAAAGGCCTCTAAGGAATAAGTCCCCTTCCTTATTGCGCACCCCTTAGGATCATTGTGAGCGACGTCCACAGTTTTCGCTCATGACATTGTGGGTCTTCGTGAACTAGGTAATCATTAACCTATAGTTCTAGCCACGACGAGAGTGTTAGTAGGATGTGGCCGGGTTTCTCCCACACCTCTTCCTCAAAGTCTTTGGTTGTCGTGCATGGCCCCTCTACTCCACATGTGAGTCTGGTTGGCAAGATATCATCAACCTACATCCATCAACGAATCATTTCTACAATAATAATCAATCATCATAACATCTAACAATATGTACATAAGTCACATCAACAATATTCAACCCAACATTCCACTCCTTGACTCAATCCAGAGTCCAAGGGGTTTCATCGATGCCTCTGCATCCTCGAGGTCCAAAGTCTTGCACACTCAAGAGAACACAGTCAATATCACATGTCTATGTAAATACAACAAAATAACATATCATCATATCCATAATGCCTCATAATCATAATCAAATGACCAATAGTATAATAATCTTTAATCACTTGCAAGAAAGTGTCCTCAAAGAATAAGTTTGTTCAATGCACGCAAGAGCAGGATGTTACAATAGATTTATATGTGTGTGTGTGTGGCAATGGACAATCCCTATACAAAATCTAGATAATAATGAATGCATTGATATATAATTTAAAACTGTAAATAAGTTAATAAGTCATTAAAGTTTAAAACTGTAAATAAGTAAATATTATTAATGAGATAAATCTATCAATGAGATAAATCAACTTTATGGAGATAAATCAAATCAACGAAATGTAGATATATCAATGAGATGTATTGATGACATATATCAAAATTATTACAAATAATGCATTCTTCAAGACATGTGCATTGTATTTATAGACAACAAATACACAAATTGTTTTTGAAAGGTAGGACGAAGTATAAAGTTGGAAATGGAGAATCCCTACTCGAAATCTAAATAATAATAGAAGCATTGACATATAACTTATCTCATTAAAAGCATTAAACTTTAAACAAATTAATAATTATGTGTTTATGTACATAATAAATTTAAATTGTAAACAACTTAATATTAATGTGTTTAATGTATTTATGCTATGATCCAATCATACAAAATCATATCTCTACAAATGAAAACAACCCTTCTCCTATTTTGGATCATCAATTTATTCACAATATTTGAAGCTAAATCATTGTTATAACTGAAGCATAAAATTACTTCTCAAAAATATTCTCAATACTACATCACAAATTGAACCTAAATCATTTCTCAAAACTGCTTCCCTAAAACAGAGAACAATGTTTTTTTCCTTTTAGTTTTTTGTAAGAGAAATGAGTAAGGGGCGGATGTCTCTTTGTGTTCATTTTGTTATTCATCTCTATGCGTACATAATTAAATAATCATGGTTTCATTTATAGGCACTGAAATGGATCAAGTGCCTTAAGTAAGGGGAGGATGGCTCTTTGTTTTCATTTTGATCTTACGTGATGACCCCCGTCATTACGACAACATGCGACGCATAACAAGTGCAATATTTTTTTTTTTCAACAAGAAAGTAACAATGACAAGAAGTCAATCAACACAACTCAATGAAGAACACAACACACACAATTTAGGAAATAGACGACATAACTACCTAGCATACTAGCACATCATGCAACTGGATACCACACAAAGAAATCAATCAGATAAAAAATATAAAATACTACATGCTCATCCTACCCTGCAAGGTTAGGACCTCTAGGACACATAAGAAATACTCAAGCCTAGGTTCCCATCATTTTTTACCATTTAAGGTCTCAAGGCTGGCAACTGTTCTGAGGAACAAGGAGGTGTCTACATTCCACCTGACACAAGAAAGACAAAGCCTACTAAGCTAAGGAAAATCATCAGACCAACCCAATGCAACAAACACCAACGACCCAAGTAACATGAACCTTAAATGCAAGCGAGAATTAGAAACCATTGATTCAACACTTTGCACGACGCACCATAAAAACAACAATCGATCTTTAGTGGCCTTTCACCATGTGCAACTGGATAATTCTAAATATTCAGACATTACTTCAATCAACCTTAAATTTATAAGTGTGGAAGGAAGCTGACATACACAATCTATCTAGCAATAACAATCTTGAGGCACAATTCTATTTAAATTCTAGGCACGCTATTAAATCAATCATTCATTAAAATGACAATCGAGGCGTGAGAAGTGATATACCTTATAGGTTCCTTCATTTAATCATGCATACATCATGTCAAAGTAAACACTAACTACGAGTATTCAACTTGGTAGATTTAATAAAGAATTGACTGAAAAAATTACAACTTGTAATACATCCATCTATCTTCTGCAATCAAGAGTTTACCCTCCATTAAACCTTTTTCATCATACGCCATTAATTTCCTACATCATGATAATCCTTACTTTAATCGCTAACATAAAACAATTAAACACTATTAATAACTAACATAAACAAATAAACATTATTAGATCACTAACATAAACAATAACCCTTATTGAAGGAGATAACCATTCTTCCATTGATGCAGTCATTAGCTTAACATGTTGTTCACCAATTACAACCATTATTAATTAATTAACATAGTCCTCCAATTAAAACATTTAATGGGCTATTCAACAAATCCCAACAATAATAAGTAACTTACATCACCAAATTGTACAATATACATAAAATTTATCAACAAATGAATTAAACATAGTTTAGATACCAAGTTAATTAATTATAGAAATCACACAGATTTTAAGGCACCCTTTAATTGACTTTAAAATGAACTTCGTCTACTATCGCCAGTATTGTTAGACAAGAAAAAGTTGTGATCCCAAGACTACTTAGATAGAAGGTAATTATAATCTCTGTAGTAAAAACACTTATAATCACTGTAGTAAAAAGACAAGGAATCTTTGTGTAATCATTTACCAATCTCGGTGTAATTATATACAATATCTAAGTAAAAATAATAAAATCTCTGTGTAATTAAGGAAAGGGATATAAAAAATCTCGGCACAATTAAAACAAGAAACTCTAAGAATTTAATATCCCAAGACAATCAATTTCAGTGTAAATAAAACAAGGGATTCTCTACGTAATTAATCGAGGTAAGAAAACGTTATATCGTCCATTTAAAACATTGTTCACTCCACCTTATTAATTAAGAAAAGCATTAGTTCAACCCTGCTCCTATAAATCATTTACAAGTGGCAACACTGTTGGATCGTTGGTGGAGAAATCCGAAATTCTGGCTGCCGAAATGAATTGAGACATACCCACATAATCGTGAGAGATGGAAGGCCGTGGAGTTCAACCATGATTCAACTGCTGCAGGAGTCAACTCGTGGGTGTTTTTATGTAGACAATGGTTGGCTTAGCTCGTGAGTATCACAATGGATTCGATCTAATAAATTAATTGATTAATACATCATGCATGGAAGGTAAAAAAAAAGGACTGGCATGCCACCCGTGGCACCACTCTCAGCCTTTAAGTGTTAAGACAATCCCAATGAAGATACATTTTTGGACATTTAACAACAAACCTACAATGTTACAACCGACTCGCTTGACTCATTAAAAAGGGGAAAATCAAGATTATAATGTGTAGGCCACCACCATGGAAGCGACACACACAATCGGGTTCGCGAATAAAAAACAAACCAAGGAATTCTTAGAAATAAAAGAAAGGAAACCTCCATTGGTCCAAATATTTAAGCAATAATTCCAAATCAAACAATGCACAGTCCTGAAATTTAAATCCCCTTCACTCGTCCGTTGTTAAGGAACTGGCCATGAAATTCGAGGAAATAATTACAGGGAAAAAAATATGGAGTCTCTAAAACGATGCATGAACCAACATTAAATCATAATTCAAGGATTAAAAAAAACATAAAACACGTCCAGGTATGAAAATGATGCACGAACCAACCTTTAATCGCAATTCAAGGATATATATATAAAAAACATAACATTTCCAGGTATGGAAACAATAAACAGTCCCACTTTTAACCACACCCCCTCCCCTAGCACCCTGTCGTCTGCCTCCGCATTGTCCTCTAACCATGATGGCCTGCACGAATACAAATCAATTTAATTAGTGAAATTTTATAATCAAGTATCGAATCAAAGGAATCCATATTGATCCCAAGTCCTGAGTCGAACCGACTCTGATACCATATGTGATGACCCTCGTTGTTATGACAACATGTGATGCATAACAAGTGATTTATTTTTTCTTCAACAGGAAAGTAACAATGACAAGCAGTCAATCCATGCAACTCGACAACGAACACAACACACGCAATTCAAGCAACAAATGACATAACTACCTAACATACTAGCACATCATGCAGTTGGATACCATACAAGGAAATCCATCAAACAAAAAATATAAACGACTACCTTCTCATCCTACCCTGCATGGTTAGGACCTCTAGGACACATAAGAAACACTCAAGCCTAGGTTCCCATCAATTTTCACCATTTAAGGTCTCAAGGATGGCGACTGTTATGAGGAAAAAGGAGGTGTCTACATCCAACCTGACACAAGCAAGAAAAAACCTACTAAGCTAAGGACAATCATGAGACCAACCCAACGCAACCAACATCAACAACCCAAGTAACATGAACCTTCAATGCAAGTGAGAATTAGCAATCATTGATTCAACACTTTGCATGGAACACCATAACAAAAATGATCGATCTTTAGTGGCCTTTTACCATGCACAACCATATAACTCTAAACATTTAGACATTCCTTCAATCAACCTTAAATTTACAAGTTTGTAATGAACCTGACATACACAATCTATCTAGCAATAACAAACTTGAGGTACAATTCTATTTAAATTCCAGGCGCGCTATTTAATCAATCCTTCATTAAAATGAAAATCGAGGCATGATAAGTGATATACCTTCCATGGTCCTTCATTTAATCATGCATACATCATGTCAAAGTAAACATTAACTACGATTATTCAACTTGGCAGATTTAATAAAGAATTGACTAAAAAAATTAGAACTTGTAATACATCCATCTATCTTCTTCAATCAAGAGTTTACCCTCCATTAAATTTTTTTCATCATACTCCATTAATTTCCTACATCATTATAATCCTTAGTTTAATTGCTAACATAAAACAATTAAACATTATTAATCACTAACATAAACAAATAAACATTATTAGATCACTAACATAAACAATAACCCTTATTAAAGCAGATAACCATTTTTCCATTCATGCGGTCATTAGCTTAACATGTTGTTCATCAATTACAACCATTATTAATTACCTAACACAATCCTCCAATTAAAAATTTTACTGGGCTATTCAGAAAATCCTAGCGATAATAAGTAACTTACATCACCAAATTGTACAATATATACATAAAATTTATCAACAAATGAATTAAACACAATTTAGATACCAATTTAATTAATTATAACAATTTCACATATTTCAAGGCACCGTTTAATTGACTTTAAAATGAACACCGTATACTATCGCCAGTATGGTTAGACAAGAAAAATTTGTGATCCCAAGATTACTTAGACATAAGGTAATTATAATATCTTTAGTAAAAGGACTTATAATCCTTGTAGTAAAAAGACAAGGAATATCTGTGTAATCATTTACCAATCTCGGTATAATTATATAAAATCTCTTATTAAAAATAATAAAATCTCTATGTAATTAAGGAAAGGTATATTAAAAATCTCGGCACAATTAAAACAAGAAACTCTGATAATTTAATATCCCAAGATAATCAATCTCATTGTAAATAAAACAAGGGATTCTCTGCGTAATTAATCAAGGTCAACAAACATTCTATGGTTCGTTTAAAACGTTGTTCACTCCCCCTTATTAATTAAAAAAAGCATAAGTTAAAAGTTGTTGCTATAAATCATTTACAAGTGGAAACACAGTTGGATCGCTTGTGGATAAATCTAAAATTCTAGCTGCCAAAATGAATCGAGGCAGACCCACATAATCATGGCAGTTGGGAGGGCACGAGGTTCAACCACGATTCAGCTGTTGTAGCAGTCAACTCATGGGAATTTTTCTGGATACAATGAATGGCTTACCTTGTGAGTATAATGATGGATTCAATGTTATAAATTAATCGATTAATACATCCCGCATGGAAGATAAAAACATAAGGACTGGTGTAATGTACCCAAATTTACCCATAAATTGTTTTTTCTGAGGAACATTAAATATTCTTTCTGTTTAAAAAAATCGTTCTGGAAGACTTATAGTTAATATAGGTAGGTAATTACCATCGTTGCTAACTTCTACAAGGTTGATATTTTCTAGTTATCAAGAATAATAAACTGTCATATCAAAGGTGTAACAATCTAATACTTCTAAACATCATGAAGATTCATAAACATTTTATTTGGTAAACTGAAACAATAACTTCATAGCATAATATTGATTTTCATGACATCATAAACATTTTATTTGGAAACCGAAACAATAACTTCATAGCATAATATTGATTTCATGACAAGAACTTCAAGAACTTAGATTTATCAATAAATATTGATTTCATGATACAAAGAAATAAATACATAACTTAACAAGTACCTAGTTCTAATGCTAATTTATGTTGTCTCTCTCAGGTTTTGTTGTCAGCTTCTTCCTCAAGTACTGCCTTTATCAATCCCTCACAAACGTGAAAAAATAACTCGCCTAAAACTGCCCTCCCGCCAACTAGGAAAACTACCCAGCCCCAGGATATCTACGGATATCCTGGTCCTCTGTGCCCAAAACCTCCAGGAACTCGGTGCCTCCTCTGATCAAAATCCACAGTGCCCAACTCTTTGTGCTCATAGCAAGTCCAAAAGTCCTCATGAAAATCTCTCCTCTCTCGAATCATCCTCCTACCAACCTCTTCCCCTTTCCTTATCCCTCCTTCTCACACTCTCATGTAAGCATTCTCCAACCAATTGCTTGTCCCTTATCCTCTAAATGTTTTATCTTCTGATTAATTGTGTTTCCTCCTCTCATGACAATGAACCATTTTATAAAGTTAACACTTTTAAGATTTATTTCTCGTGTCATTAATGTGGTTCCATTCGTAGTATTACTTTAATTCAATCACAATTATTTTCTAATTAATTATACTTCTTTTATCATCTTTAAATATTTATTTAACTAGGGTCGCTACATACACCCACCCCTCAGGAAACTTCATCCCGGGTTTGAGGTATCTCGATGGTACAAAGGAAAAGAGCATGTTCACACATTCACAACAAGTAATCGACATTATCAGTAGTAAGTCAAGAAAGTTCATACATGCCTAGTGTATATGTACAAGAAAATGCATGTGTGTAGCTAGTACATGCAAATCTCGTCCACATACTAATAATCAAACCTGCCATCCCTAATTTAGGTATGCATTCAATCCAATCAACAAGCATCCGCCTTTTGTAAAAGACAACAATCATTTAATTGTGTGAGAAATCTTTTAATTACAATTGTCCTGCTTTCTCAATAATTTATTTTAAACAACCTTGGTTTAGTTACATACCGAATATCTTCATATATACACATTTTTCTTCATCAAACTCTAAATCTCACAAGACAACTCCATATAGTCTCAACTATTCTACCATCCTTCCTCCCTAACCTACTTCCAACCCATTCCTATCCGTCCTCTGCAAGACTATATTGGAGCGTCAGCTATACCGACCTATCATCACTAACGCCTTTGGGAGCGCGGAACTCAGCAACTCCGCCTCCCAGCCATTCCTGCTCGTGGAGGATACATCTGGGAAATGCCTCCACCTCCGAGTAACCAGGGTCAACACCCTACAAATGGAGGATACTTGGGAAATGCCTCCACCCCTCCTAACGTAAAACGGTCAACACCCTACAATGGAACATACAGGCACTGTGTTTACCGGAGGTTTTGTCATCGCTTGTTCGGTTTTAAGTGTTAGTACCAAATCATGCACTAGTCCACATATCATATAAATGCATCCATATCAAATATGCAAATTGCACATTAATATTTATACTATAATGTTTCTCGGTTAGTGGTATTGGTATCCACTTTCATCATCATCATTATCACTTCATCGCTTTACAGTCTATAACCCGCATTAACCGCAACACAACTCATATATTTCTATGCATTTTCATCATCATAATGTATACTATCATCATTTCACTTGTATCCCCCTCGCAGTACCGATACATCAACATCAAAGTTTTCGACATAGAATTAGATTTCATAATATCCCATAATTCAAACTCATCATTCATTCATGAGATTATTATTTGCCCAAAATAGATGTGAGATTGTATCCAACATCATTCTAATAGTATTTAAACATTCAAATAATTTCACTTTTCTCACAATATGTCGGATCATATATATCATCATCAATAAATAACATTTAAACATTCAGAAAATTTACATCCACATACCGCATCGCATTACATGCCTCATCATTGCTAACATTTAATCATTCATAAAAGTTCATAGTTTGAAGTTTAAGTGTAATTTAGCCAGTTTCACTCCTGCACTGGAAATAAGCTGTGATAGGCCTCAGGTAATCCTGGTCGCCTAAGTCAAAAGGTGGTGTTACTCATTGACACCCAACCCTCAAGAAACATGTTCTCGAGGGTCAAAATAGTGAGGGATAGTCTTGCCGTAGTGTTTCGGCGTCCTCCCAAGTAGCATATCCTGGACCATACTTGTCCCACTAGACCTTAACTTGATCTACCGGGGACGGTTTCGAAGTTGTTCTGATTCTATGGTCCAATATACACCCAGGTTCTACCGTGAGGGTCTCTCACGTCCGATACCCTAATTCTTTTCCAATTTAGTTTATGTGATTCATCGAAAACATAATGATGTAAAACGTAGATACATGAAATACATTATGAGCTTTATGCAAGTGGGGTGGTAGTATGAGATCATAGGCAAATAGTTCCAATTTTCTATTGGACCCTAAATGGCTCTATAAACCTAGGTGACAACTTTGTCCCCTTCGAACCATATAGTACTCTTATTAGGTCTGATATGGATGAAAATTTGGTCCCCCACTTCATAATTTCTGTCGGTCCTGTGTGCATCAACAAAACTTTTCTACTGATCATCCCCGGTGGGTTCTTTAGCCTCCCACCGACCAATTCACCTGCTCCTCCATTCTAATCAATTCTCATTCAACTGCTACCTTCATTTCTTAATCTATCCCAACTCAATGGTGTTCTTGCATGGCCTTCCATACAAAGCTTTATATGGTGGCATTCCAATGGAACCATGATAACTGCTATTGTAGGCAAACTCTACCAAAGGTGGTAATTTCTCCCACTGGTTTGATTATCCACACATACATCCTAAGCATGTCTTCCATAATCCTTGATTTTACTTCTCGCTTTCCATCTCATTCTGGATGATAAGATGTGCTTAAGTTCAATTGAGTCCCCAATGATCAGAACTTGTCCAAAACCTGGGATGTGAATCTTGACCCTATCCGAATGATCTTTTCCTTAGGTATCCCGCAAGTAAATGAATGACCTCAAGCATGAACAATCGCGTACACATCATTGATATCATAAGTGTCTCTAACCTAATGAAATGAGCACCTTGGTTAACTTATCCACTATCACAAGAATCGGATTTCAGGGTCTATAGGATGTGAGTGGCAACCCCACAACAAAATCCATTGGATGACTTCCATTTGACATAGAAACATCATGGCCAGGAGGTCACGGTGATGGTGATCACTTCACTTCAGGTTGACACCCTGTGGGCATTTACGTACCTTTAAAATGGACTACATAGCTTTCTTCATGCCTACCCAAAAGAAGAGTTTCTTCATCTCTCCATACATCTTCTTCACACCCAAATGAACACAATAAGGTGCTCTATGGCTTCCTTCAGTATGATTCTTATAATATCCCCATTCTCAGGGATAAACATCCTTCCTTTGATATCTCAACAATTCGTCTGTTTTTAGGTTATATCCTTCATACTTTGTGTCTATCTGCCTCCCGTTCTGGTGGTTTGAGGTAACTTTTAAATATCAACTGTCTCCTAGTTGTTGTGCCAACACATGTTCCCTAAGACTGACCTTTAAGTACCAAGGAGAAGATATCGGTCTCCTACTCAAGGCATCAACACATTTTCCTTTCCTTTATATATGAAATACCAAATCATACTCACTCATAAACCACTCCATCGCCTTTCCCTCGCATTCAGATCTCTTTGAGTGAAGATGTTTAATATTTGATGGTCCATTTTGAGTTCAAAATTTCACCACAAGATAATGTGCCTCCAAAGTTTCAAAGCTAGCATTACACCAACTTCTAAATCATGAGTCGCATATAAATATTCATGCTTCTTCAACTTCCTCGACGATAAGATATCAATACTCCTCCATCCTCGCATTAGCATCGGCCCCCAATCTCGTTTCAAGGGAATCCGCGTATCAGAAGTCCTTTTCCATATCCTGCACCGTGAATTGGCGCACTAGTTAGTAACTTCTTAAGCTCCCTAATGCACTATCACATTCTTCTCCGTCTACATTCATACCTGACTCCTTTGCATTGCAAAGTGGTGATGGCTTTCTATTTTTGAGAATCCTTCCACAATTCTCTGATAATAACCTGCTAGCAACATGAAGCTTCTCACCTCATGAAAAATCCTCAATCAAACCGAGGATTTTTCATGAGGTGAGAAGCTTCATAATGGCCTTTACCTTTCCTAGGTCCACCGAGATTCCTTCACCGAAATGATATGACCTAAATAGTGGATCTCTTTCTCGAAGAAGGAACACTTCGACAACTTCCCATACAATTTGTTCTCCTAAGGCAAGACAACACTATCCTCGTGAGTGTTCCTCGTGTTCTCTTTCATTCCCGGAATAGATGAGAATGTCATCCAGAAAAACTTTTACAAAACGGTCTAAGTAATTCCATAATACATACCGCTCATGAGGCCTTACATGAATACTTCCTCTCGGGTGCATTGGTCAATCCAAAGGTACTACAACAAACTCAGAATGTCCAAACCGAGTTCTAGCAAGCTTTGGGATATCACCTTTCCCAATCCTTAACCGATGATATCCAGATCACAAATCGATCTTTGAGAATATCACCGCTCCCTTTCATCCGATCGAAGAGGTCATCTATTCGGCATTGGGTACTATTTTTCATCAGAGTACCTGCTTCAAGTCCTCGAGTCTACACGTAAGTGATCCATCCTTCTATTTACAAAATTACCGGAGCGCCCCTGGCAGGAGAGACACACCGGGCCTTACCCAACCCTAAGTCTAGTAACCCTTCAACTGCATTTTGTAATTCACAAAGTTCGGCATTGCCATCCTGATACTTGTCTTCGATATTGGTTCACAACTGTGTTTTAGCTCAATAAGAAAATCAAGCTCACTTTCTCGTGGGAGGTAACCCCGTAACTCATCCCTAAAACATCCGAAATTATGACAATACTGGGTAATAATCTAATGAGGGTCCCTTCCTTTTCACTCCATCAGTCCCACTACATACGACACCCTTTTCCTCGCTAATCGCTTTTACCTTTCATAGCTGATATAAAGCTGCAATGACACTTCTTTTCTCTCGCACACCCCTGGATCTCTATTGGTCTTCCTCATCATCAATACAAAGCACTTTCATAAACACCTACCAAAGCTCAAGGAGATGCTAACCAATCCATTCTAATGATTAGGTCATACACCCCAAGAGAAGTGACGTAAACCTTCAACCCGGTAGTACACTCCTAGGGTCTACTATACAATTATCGGCTACATTCAGGGTCCTTACAACTTGTTTTTCCTCCGGCCATCTCACTTGTTTAAATTATCGCTCAAAGAGGGTCGCCGCGACTACTTTTCTAATGCAGATGTTTAAATGAAACTATCTGTCGCACCGTAATCAAACAAAATCTTAAGAGTAATATGATTTAGCTGCATTCGACGCCCACCCATGGTGGATTGATGTTCGCCCGGTGGTTATTAACCACCTGTAAATCATACAAGCAATACTTGCTTCCCCACTTCTATGCATGAACTCTTTGATTGTAACCGACAATCCCGCTTCGTAATGGGGTCCTTCGTGACTTCCAACCGTGCACAATGATTGAACCGGTGCAATCAAGGGTGACTCCATTCCTAAATGAGTTACTTCCCCTGGAAACCCTTCCCCTACTAGTTGTTCCTCGAGATGGTTATGGACCTGTCTGCATCGCTATGATGAACGAGATGTTGCACTAGCCGCCATTGAAATCCCTGCAGCCAATATCCTTGGTGTGACTCTGTTAACATATGGAGGTGGCCTCGAGCCCACTCCCCTAGGAAATGTCCTGGTCTTTCCTATGAATCTGTATGGCAAGGAAATGTCGACCGTACCCCCGTTAAGTTCATGTTCTCATGATAACGCTATATTAATTTCTATCTCGCCATCAAGACGTTTTCCACATCCGCACTATAGCTCTTATCTTCGTGTTCAATCCATAAATGAAGCACTCTCACCGTCAGCCGGTCATTGTCCATATAATTTAAACGATTTGACCAGCTCCATAAACCCCATCTCATACTCTTTCCATAGTTCTATTTCCTTGTTCAAGGCATGAATGCCCCCCAAATTGCTAGTTCCTCAGAGTATGCTAGTAGATATTTCCTCAGGAACCTCTCCTCGAAAAGTTCCTGTAAGGATAATCGTGGTTCTGTAAGGTGTAGTTGTCTTCCAAGTTGCCCCACCAATTAAAGGCGCTATCCCTTAACTGGAAAATTGTGATCTTTACCTTTGAGTTGGACGAGTAGTCCCTTAAGGAAAAACATCTTTTCATGCCTTCCAACCATGATTCCACGCATTCAATGGCGCGACCACCGGAAAACTCCGGAAGTTTGAACTTCTGCAACTCTCGCATGATGACTTCAGGTGGAAATTCTCCCCTTGAGTTCCTTTATGCTTCTAGATTACCCATCCTGCATCAGTGGGGGTTCCACTTCCATCCTCAATGGTTACTCCTTTAAAGTCTCGCTAATGGCTTCCAAATGACATAGTGCATGTGAGGGGCTGGGTTCTGGGCGAAGTGTGGTGGTGGTGGTGGTGTGCTCTGCAGGCTGATGGTGTTGATGGTGGGTGGCGCCTCTGGTACCTGGACGCATTCCCTTCCTCACACCCCTTCAAGTCCCCTGACCATCTGTTTAACTGGACTCCATCAAATCTCCAAAGTTATCGTGTGAGTTCCAGGATCGCTTCAAATTGGTGCTACTTTGAACTTAGAAACAAGTTTGGGCGAAAGTTTTTGTAATTTGTCTCCAGGAATGCATTACCTTAATGTGGGAATTGGCTAGGTTTGGGTTAAGATGAAGCATCTAAGCTTGGTTAACGTCGAATTTTAAGGTAGATTAACCTTTATTAATTAAATAAAATAATTAATTTTAAAATTATTATTACACTATTTTAACCCAAATTAATTTTACTTTAATTTATACTAACTTCATCTTATATATATATATATATATATATATATATATATATATATATATATATATATATATATATATATATATATATATATATATATATATAAATTATTTATTTTATTTTTAAATTATTTTAACACTCTATATTATATATATATAAAATAATTGAACATATACCTAAGGGTTCGAAAGCACACATGTTCCACGTTCTCGTCTGGCTTTCATAAGCTCTCTCGTATCTAACCCCAAAATTCTACACTGCTAACCCTCCAACTTCTAATGCGATATTCCTTCGGGTTCCACTTTCATCCTCTAGGACTTCCTCGCATCAATCTTTTGTCCACCACCATATTCCGTCATTTCCTTAGAGGTTTCCAGAATTTCCCTTTCCATGGCTCACATCCACAACGTTGTTCTGATCACTTTACCAATTCGTTTTGCATAAACAAAGTATATTGATATGGCCACTGAAAAGATCCAGGACCTGGAGTCCAGCCTCCTTGAAATGTTGGGAACCAATCCCTTGTCTCAGACATTTTATGGAGCTCAGCCTCTACTATAGTAAGAGGTATGGGATTTAGTCTCCAGACAAGCTGTGCACGCTCACTACCTTCATGAAGAACTGAAGTTGATCGGAAGCCAAGAATCATGATAAGCCTTCCCCACGCAGGTAGCCGAAATTTGTAATTTCCTCTTTGAACACTAATCATTTGTTTGTATTTCCCGTTCTGTACGAATTTTGTTATTCTTCTTTTAATTTAATTCTATTTATATTTATAATTTATTCGTCTGTGCATATGGCTGCAAAGGATGTGTATATACTTCGAGTCAGATCGCCACTACTCTCAAGGTTCTAATCAGAAAATTCCCCACTTAAATTTCTTTGGTTTTAGTTTCTTATGCCCTCATTAGAGTCTCCGCCTCTCACGGATTCCCTCGACCTCCTATGTTCCCATGCCAGCTCCCTCTAAGCTATGCTCTGTGGATCCACACCCACCTTGCCTTGTGACTCTAACCTTGTTCCTTATCGGGATTTCGGATATCGCGTTATCGATTTGCATGAATCCCGTGTCTACGAAATCCCAATATCCCCATACCTCGATGCACCTTCTTCCTTGTAGCAATATTTTCGCCACACATAGGTCTGCAATTGCACTCTATGTGGACCGTAGGGTCCTACTCCCCGCCGTGGATTCTGGGTTTTATAACAAAGATTCGAATTATTGAATCCTCAAACTCGATCTCCGACTCCGGGCTGGCTATATTTAGGTCTCAATTAAACTATCATTAATTAATTCTTTTAATCAAGGGTTGAGAGTTAAGTTAACAATGTCGACTTTTAGGGTTCGCGATTTCTCAGAGTGTATGGACACCCTTCACCAAACCTGGGAGCATCCCCTGATACCGATACACCCTCGCCCACCGGGTTGACTCTTCTATGGGTCTCCCATAACCCTTCGGTTTATCTGGGAAATCAAGCTGCAATTTCCCACAATTTTGTTGCTGTTGTTTCGGACTCCCTGATATTCTGATGCCTCGGGATAGTTCCTCTTTAGAAGCCAATCGATGGTGCTAGATGATTTCCACTGTCCCCTAAATGAATCTTGGCCAGATCTCTCTCACTTCCACCTCTTTACTTTTATTCGGGGAATTTTCCCATCGGAAATCGACACTCAAGGCTGTCATGGATCCCCTCCATCCTCACTGATCCCCCGAATTCTCGATCCCCGACATGGTACTGGGTGCGACCCCACGAGTTGGGACTCTTTGACACTTTGTCCTACCTCTAGTGTATTAGGATTTCATGAGTTCGTGAATCCAAAACCCATCAGTTTCGGGACTTGTCTTTTCCCAAACCCCGATCCATGATCGTTCGTTGTGGCGTGACACTTGTCCACCACTCTAACCCTAGTGGTCCCTCAAGCCTCGTCTCTTTTTACCTCGCCAGAAATCGCTGATTGTTATTTCAACATGCATCAGTTCCACAATTCTGAAATCTCCGAAGGAAAAATCCCCGGATTCTGTGAATGATGACATGGTCCTCCTAGATCCATGGTTAGATCCGTTTCGAGATTCTGAACTCCCTTGTCTCGATTCTTGGTTTTACAAACCCCGATGACTCTCGAGTATCTCGATGACTCTTCCCGACTCTCTGGCACTTAAACCCCTCGTGTAACGCTGAGATCTAACTGATGGGATTTCAGATCTCGACTACTGTGATCCATCCCTCATACAGAATGTGACAACTCTCCTTTGATACACTAGATTTGTTGCATAAAACACACACATATTAAAATTCAGCTGAATAAGGTTAAAATTGTATGGGTCTATAGTTCCCGGTGATTCTTCAATATTTTAAAATTTCACTGAGGTCGGGTATGCAACTAGTTTACATTGTTCCCCTGCATGACAAGTCTTCTAAATTTCCTTTGTCCCACCGGGCAAGACATTGGATGTTCCTCATTTAGGTAAGTTTGGAATGAAGTAGGCCTTTTCAAGGTCCCGTAAAATGTCCTTTTTCATTCTTATTTGTATATTTCATGTAGTTATTAATTCTTACCAACTTCAAGCCTTAGACAAAATTTCCCTCGACATTTCCATCGATCTCAGGTGTCTGTCTTACCCGAAACTTCATTGACAAGCATTGCTCAAATAAAATTCGTTAATACCATTTCGCTTAATAGATTTATTGGGCTTCTTTAATGGTATCCATTTCGTGGAAAGTGATCCTTCAAACTATCTAGTTTACCACCACTTAATTTAAAGGGTGTTCCATTGAATATTCAGACTAAACTGTAGTAACCATACATAATACAGTACCCGGAAATATACTCAGGTAGTACCCCCTAAGTTATCCAAGCAAATGATCTATGAGATCATTTGCTTGGATAATATAAGGTGCTACCTTGAGTATATTTTAAAATCGTGATCACTATATTGGGTCAACAAACTGAATCTGTTTTGTATGTGGGTTTGCTATACTGAGTTAACATTCGGGTCTTTTGGCCCTAGGCCCGCATTTTGAACTAAGACACTTGGGATACCATATGTAACAACCTTAATACTTCTAAACATCATGAAGATTCATAAACATTTTATTTCGTAACCTAAAATAATAACTTCATAGCATAATATTGATTTTCATGACAACAACTTCGTGAATCCTAGATTTATCAATAAATACTGATTTCTTAGCGACGTAAAGAAATAAATACATAACTTAACAAAGTACCGTCACGTTAATTTTTTGTTGTCTCTGTGCCTTGTTGCTACCTTCCTCAAGCACTGATCCTCGATCAATCCTACCACAAACAGGAAAATAACTACCCAAAACTACTATCCTCCCCACCAACTAGGAAAAACTAGCTCTGTGGATATCTACTTATATCCCGGCTCCCCATGCCCAAACTCTCCAAAGAACTCGAAGTTGCCTCCTCTCGATCAAAATCCACAGTACAATCTCTTTGCTCTTCACAAGCGAAGTCCAAAAGTCCCCAAGGACCCTCCTCTCGACCATCCTCCTCACCAACCTTCCCCCATTCCCTTATCCCTCCTTCACGACCATGCAAGCATCTCCAACCACCCTCCGTGGCCCCTGCCTTCCCCTCCCAAATGTTTTATCTTCTTGGGATTAACATGCTCTCCCTCTCAGAGATACTGCTACAACCATTTTATAACATTTCTCATTGATTTCTTAAGATTTATTTCTCAGGTCATTAAATGTGGTCTGCACTCAGAGTATTACTTAATTATTCACAATTATTTTCTTTAATTAATTTTACTTTATCATCTTTAAATATTTATTTAACTAGGGTCGTTACAAAAGGGCTCTAAATTGAACTTACCTCATATCACACAGACATTCTATATAGAAGGGAAAGGTGACTTTACTATACCCTAACCTCTCGGATTCCATGAATATTTACAATGATTAATCCCTTACATTTTAACATTGGATTTTATAACCTTCAACCCTATTATTATTATAATCCTTTTATATATGTGTTCTATGATACATAGGACTCTTAGTCCTATACTCATTTATAAGCATGGATTCCCATGTTAGCACACATGAGCAAACCCTATTCGACACTACGAAATAAATATCCCTATACAATAGACCATATAAAAGGATCGAAAAAATACACCTGTAATGAGAAGGTTAAAGGCCTAATATATGGTGATTATACGTTACTTTACATGGCCGAACAAAGCCTTGTGATCATTGGTTGTGATTAAAACTTTTGACTATTATTTTTATAATTGTCTTTCAATAAAAACCTCATTGTTAACGAATTGTTAGTAATGCTTTAACTGAATGATGATAACTAGAATTTGATATACCTGTGTATCATGCCTTAAGGAGTTGTCCTTTCCTTGCATTAACTTAGTATGAATTCTTAAGGTTTTCAATCAGTCGTGATTTATAGAACCCCTATCCAGTCCATTAATGGAGACCCTGCGAGAGGTACTCCCAAGGCCATCACTAGACCCTGTGTTCAATACAATTTTTCCATCTCTTTTTTGTCACATGGACAAATGTGGTCTTCGTACTTCCACTATTACTCTCTCGGTAAGGGTTACAGGTCTATTGTGAGTCTTTTGCATGATGATTCAACATTCACTCAGTGTTTTTCCTCAGCGAGGGTGGTCAACGTTATTGAGGTCCTTACCTGGTGGAATGAAGAAAGGCTATGCGACCCCCTGGTAAGTCCCCGACACACTTATGCTATTTGAAACAAGTGGTAAAATTCTGGACGATTTTGGTCATCTCTGTAACTATTATTCTTTACGAATTTCTAGGGAAGATTTTCCCATTCGTTAGTTTTTGACTCTCTAGAATATTTCCCTCCGGTCATGGGTGGATTCGTAAGATTTTCAATGGTAAAGTCTTGTGTCTTTAGCTTCTCCATGAGGTATCCATTTCATCCTGCAACAACCATTGATTCATGAAGGCTTCTACACAGGTGATCTTCAGTTTGAAATAGGGATAGCCCCTATCGTGTTAGGGTTCTGTCAACAATGAATACCCTCAGTTATTTCTTTGTTGTGTAACTTGGCACTTAAGTTGGGAAATGCTCGCAGTATATCTATTACTATAAAATCAATGGTTAACCTTCTCAATGCCAAGTGGTTTTTTACAAGACGGTATGTTTAAAATTCTATGGCCAGACCCATTCCCTTTAGTGATATTTTTTGTCAGGAGTAGGTCTCGACTCTCGTTATTACTTACTCTTTGACCGGGCTGACCCTTACCGTGATTATTGTTGAAAAAACTTAGTTTGTACTCTTTCCTTGTATTCTTGTTTAGTTTAGTATTAAGTCTATAAGTTATCGACCTCTTGTCTTAATGTGGAGACCAGGTATTCTCAGGTCTTTAAGTTGTGAAGTAGCGACCACATTCCTGTAGCCGTGGTAAGAGTTTCTTTATTAATGTACAGGGTTTTGGCTTCAACTCAAAATTTCTCTGTTTACCCTAATCGCGCATGTACATGCATAGATACAAGTTCAAAGTTTCCATTGTATAGCATTATTCATAACTTCATAACTCTTAAAGTATTTACATTTATTCTTTGTTCGGAATCCGATGGTTATTTCATTATGTTCTCGTTTTATTGTTGGTTAGTGACCTATAATTTCTATTTTCTTATGATTGTGAAATCAAAAATATCCTGGCGACATCCGTGACTTGAATTCATATGTTTGTTGTGGAGCTTGTGCATTCTTGAATCAAACTATGGTTGAAAAGACTTCTTTATTTTCATACTATCATTCATGGTTAAGGATTTGATTACTAAGATCTAATGATGGGACCCATGTTTTTTGTCAGGGTACCCATCAGACCAACCTTGGTCCCCTTCTCCCCCTTTGGTCTGTGGATGATTCCTTCAATGATGTAGATAGGACAACAGGTCCCAAATCGCAGTGTTTATATTCATCTGTGTTAATTCTTTTGTAATCTTTTACCCTGGTAATTATTCTACATTTCGTCATTTGAATTGTTATTCACTTCAAATATGATATTAATTAACTTTTCTTGTTTTTCTTGTAGGTCTGCGTGAATTCGAAGTCTCCAGATCCTAGGATAGCCTCCGATGAAAAAGGTACTTGGTTTCCATTTTACAACGCTCTGAAAAATATCCACCCAGGTTTTATCAAAATAAAACGATCTTATCCTAGAATACAGTCGTCATGGAAATTTACACTAGACCCTGTAAGAACGAGTTATTTGTATATTCAATTTCTGTTATGTAGAGTTGAAGACTCTTTAAGTGTCGGTCTGACTCTCAGATACGAGACACATTTTTATGTATTTACAATACCAATTTCTTGTCTCTGTGTTAATGAAATGGAGTAGGACTGTAACTACATGCTCCAATGTATAGCTATTTTAAATGAAAACTTGAATCTCTCGTTATGTAACAATTTAGTCATTAGTTTTTCTATGTATTGGATATTGTATAACTCAGGGATCTGTATCGGTAGCACATGTACTCAGATACTGAAATTCTATTGATACCCCTTTTGGGTCTACTTTGATCTTTATAAAATTTGGACATTCTTTAGTTAATTCATATCGCTGCACATCTTCAAATCTACATAAATATGTATATCCATTTATATTTATGTGTTTCTGAAATTTATGTCTTTTAATTCACTCATCTTTCACTCCTGTGTTATTTTATATCAAACAAAGAACTTCTTTTTGTGAATGACTGAACTGTATAAGATTAAGCTATTAGCATAGTCCTAAAGAGGAAAGATGTACTCAGTTTTTCTCATGTAACTAGCATTGAAACTCTTATGGTGTGAGTCGTTAGATGTCTAAGCAGTTATGAAACATTCTGTCCAGTTACTATATATATATATATATATTAATATTCATCCTCAGTCTGGTTTTGACTTGTACACGGTTGGATATTCTTCACTAATTAATACGACTCTACATATTTACTTACAGGAATATAGGTACACATATATATTTAATCTCAACTACACTTCCAACACTTTATTTGGCATTTGTACAACCTAATTATTTTCCTTCAATTGTTTACCTATACGTACATAAACACATGTTTGTACTCTTAGAAGTAAAATAGGTCTGACTTCACTTAACCTAGATGCATCCTCCAATATATTTACATAATTTAGTTCTATTCACAGTTAAGATACACAAGAGGTTTTCTCAATGCATACAATTAATAGTAAGGGTTTATCATACAATTTATTCCATTCCATCAATAATTTAAGGAAACATAAATAATTCATCCAGAATAAATTAGATGTATTCTATCAGCCATTAAATCAAAAGAAACATTTGATTAGAGAAAGAATAGATGAACATATCTGACCAGTTAGTGAACAACAAATGGAACAACCAAGTTCCTCCCAACCTTGGAACGGAAAAACCAATCTACTTTCTCTATTCACCCCCTAGCCTGACCATGAATCCATGAGGGTGAATTCCAGAACTCCTCCTTAGATATAATCCTTCTTCAATTTTAGAAAAAAAATACTCCTCCTTTCCTCACACTCAGAAAACAATGTTCATAATAGCAAGTGATAATTCCTTTTTCCCCAGCATACTAGGCAACGTCCTGCCTCCTCCCATATTCTATATATGCCAAAAGCATTTGTGCCTAGGTATTTTCCTTTGGGAATTTTCATATATTTCCAAATCCTTTATTTTCAGGGGCTACAAATGGCCAAATTCCTGATTTTCCACTTGTAACATTCATCCTTGAGGTAGTTCCAACATGTTCCCCACTCATGGAGTCATGGTCAACTAATTTGAACCTGGTTGTTCCATTTGTCCATCAGTAATAAATATAAAAATATTTGTTTCTTACAAGTGTCATAGTCAAAGAGTTGGTTGGGAAAAATCAAATCCTTTCCCAACAGTCATAATCATAATTTACAATTCACCAAATTCAAATTTTGGAATTGCCATAAATGGTAATAATTTTCCAATTTCGAATTTACCAAAAACAGAAATAAATTCATAAGTATTTTCAGACTTAAAAATAATCTATTTTTGGGGATGTTACATCCTTTCCCCCTTCAGTACAACACTGACCTCAGTGTTCATCCCTTTCTCGGAACAGGGTTGGATGAGACTTCTGCAAATGTCCCTCCAACTCCGAAGTGGCCTCCTCAAGACTAAAGTGCTTCCATTGCACTTTTACCTGGGTGAAAATTTTGTTCCGTAGTGTTATTTCTCTCTTGTCCAGAATGCGTAGAGGTTCCTCTTGGAAATCAACTTCTATTTCCACCTGCATCAATTTCCAATCGATCATATGAGTAGGATCATGAACATAATTCTTTAACAACGAAACATGAAATACATTATGAATTTTTAGATTTGCAAGAAGTGCAAGTTGATATTCCACAGGTCCAATTCGAGCTAAGATATCGAAAGGACCACAAAACCTGGGCACCAAATTGGAACAGTTTCCTAGCTTTAGTGAACTTCTTATGGCTTTGACTTTTAAATAGATGTGGTATCCCACTTGGAATTCCTGGTGTCTTCTTTTCAGGTCCGCGTAACTTTTCTGTATCTCCCATGCTTCTTTTAAATTTTGTTGTACTTTTCTTACCGTAATCTCCATTTCCTGGAGCATTTCTAGACCTACCATGAGTCTGTCAACTGGGTTATCCCAGCTAATCAGATTCATACACTTTTTTTCGTACAACACTTCGAAGGGGCTCGTCTTAGCTAATGTTTGGTAACCATTGTTGTATGCAAATTCCACCAAGTGCAGATAGTCTTCCCACTTGTTTGGTTTTGTCCTTACATACATTTGTAACATATATTCCACGATTTGTTTTGTTCTTTCACTCTACCCATCCATTTGTGGATGATAACTTGTGCTAAAATTCAAGTTAGTATTTAATCCTACAAACGATTCTTTCCAAAATGTAGATATGAATTTCACGTCTCTGTCTGAAATCACCATTTTAGGAATACCATGCAGTCTAAAGATTTCTTTCATGAATATTTCAACAATGTTAATAGATTTAAAAGTAGACTTTATAGGAATAAAGTGTGCAGACTTACTAAGATTATCGATTACTACCGTAATTGAATCATTATGTTTTTGAGTTCTAGGAAAACTTGTAATAAAATCCAGTCATATAGTCTCCCATTTCCAATTTGGCATAGGTAGAGGCTACAACAGGCTGGCTAGATGTTGGTGTTTAGATTTTACCTGTTGACAATATTGGCACTTAGATAAGTATTTTTTTGTTTCTCCCTTCATATTAGGCCAATAAAATAACTTCCTTAGTGCTGTCATTGTTTTCTGGTATCCCAACTGAACAGAATATGGTTTCTTGTGTACTTCGTCTAAAACTGTTAACTTTAATTCGACAGAATCTGGTATGTATAATCTTTTTTTAAATCTTAGTAGACCATTTAGGTCTAAACTCAGATCTGTTCGGTATAAAGTTTCTGCATTATTTCATAAATCTGCCATTGTTTTAGTGTAATTTTCATCATTATTACTTGTAGCCTTTATCCTCTGCTCAAGATCACTTTCATCCCTACTAATGTTCAATTCAAACAACCCATGAGTTGTTCTACTTAAGGCATCGACCACCTTGTTTTCCTTACCCTTGATGTGTCTTACCTCAAAGTAAAATTCCCTCAAGAAGGCGGGCCATCTTTCTTTCCTTGCGTTAAGTTCTGGTTGACTAAACAAAAAATTCACACCAATGTTATCAGTCAATAACAAAATTTTTATGCCCATTATATAGTTCTACCACATATTTAAAGCGTGTATTACAACTGATAACTCTAAGTCAAGGCTGACATAGTTTCATTAGTGTTCCTTCAGTTTTCGGGACTCATAACAAATAACATGCATTCTTGAGTTAGGACACCACCCAAACCTTCTTTACTCGCATCCACACAGACTGTGAAGTCCTTGTTCGGATCTGCTACCTTTAAAATGGGCACGGTTGTTAACAATTCCTTTAACTTATTAAAATTGTCATGACATTTCTGTGACGAGTTAAAATTGGTTTCTTTCTTTTGTAATGATGTGATAGGGTATGAAATCTTGGAGAATACCCATGGTGAGACACTTGGCCGAATGTATTCCTTGTCCAACAATTCTTGTAATTGAATCTTTAATTCTGTTAACTCGGGTAAACTCATTCGGTAGGGTGCCTTAGATATAAGAGCTGAACTAGACATCAGATCGATAAAAAAGTCTATCTCTCTCCTGGGGGGTAATTCATCAACAAACACATCTCTAAAATCATGGAAGATGACAAAATCCTCTAAGCTTGATTTATTTTCTTTTTCCAACAGATTTGTCACTTGGATAGCATAAATCTGACAACCTTTTCTCATGCACTTCTTAAATTGCATTGCTAAAATCTGTCTAACTGAGATTGGTTTTCGTAAGCCTTGAAATTTCCTAACAATGTCATTTTCATCTTTATACTTGAGTGATTTTTCATAACAATCTAAAACTTCTTTATGCCTTTCTAACCAGTCCATTCTGATAATTATGTCATAAGACCCTAACGGTAGAATGTTCAGATTTGTCTTTGTGTTTTGACCACCTAAACTAAACTCACAATCGTAAATCCAATTAGATACTTTTCTTTTTGTTCTTGTTGCTAGTTGTACTAGCCAATATTTTGCATGTATTGTTTTCTTAAGTTTATTTGAATCCACTACTCCAGGAGCGATATAACTCAATGTAGCTCCAGGATCAATTAAAACAGAAATACGAGTATTGTTAATTTTACCTTCAATTTCCACTACAGTGGACTGGTGATCAGCTTGTTGACCGTCCATGGATGAATTGATCCAATGTAAACTCCTGCCCACATCTCCCACCATGGAGGCTTCTTGCAGGTTGTGTACTGCAGTCCTAGCTGATTTATGTCCTAGGGAATGTGTACTGCAGTACTTCATATTGTTGGAATAGTTGTATATTTGGAAATACTTTTTTATGTCTAATAAACTCGCTTCAGCCTCCTCCCCTATTCTGGATTCCCCATCAAAGGTGGATGGTTTGATTTTCTTAAACTCTCCCTCCAGGTGATCCACCTGTTTTCTTTTTCTTTCTGTGTTTGTTTTCTCTTTTGTTGAAGGTGTACCTTCAGAAGAGTTGTCTCCTTTTTCTCCTTCAGGACCAGAATTTTTGGAGGCCCTTTTACTGAACTCTTCTTCTTCATTATTGTCTTTCGGGCTCTTCTTTGTTACTATGCTATGCAACATTACTTCATTTCTCTCCTGCTGATCTTGTTTTTTTTTTTTTTTCAGTTTCTCATTGTTTGCTTTGAAAACTTGAAGTTCCACAATGAGATTTCTCATAGTTTCTAGAACCTCGGTAGGTGAAATTCCATCACTGTTTTGCCTTTGTTCTTCAGGCTCTTTGCTCGAAATTATCCTCGAGTTTGATCTCTGCTTGATTCTGTGCTACCATGATCACAACATAAATAAAGTTTTTTCTGTTTGTAATAGTAATTGTTTTTGTTAGTTTTTCATAAAATAGAAAATATGTGCTAAGCAAATATTTTTGGCCCTTTATAAGGTCCAAGTGTTGTAACCTTTGATCTGATACCATATGTAATGTACCCAAATTTATCCATAATTTTTTTTTTCTGAGGAACATTAAATCTTTTTCTATTTAAACAACTCATTCTAGAAGACTTACAGTTAATATAGGTAGGTAATTATCATTGTTGTTAACTTCTGCAAGGTTGATGTTTTTTAGTTATCAACAATAATAAACTGTCATCTCAAAGGTATCTAACTTGATCTTATCTCATATCGTACATACATTCTATACATAAGGGCAAGGTGAATTTACTATACCCTAACCTCTCGGATTCCAGGCATATTTACAATGATTAATCCCTTACATTTTAACATTGGCTTTTATAACCTTCAATGCTACTAGTATTATAATCCTTTTATATATGTATTCTATGATACATAGGACTCTTAGTCCTATACTCCTTTCTAAGCATGGATTCACATATTAGTGCACATGAGAAAACCCCATTCGACACTACAAAA
>SNQJ01S0061970.1:100839-137044 GCA_010110895.2 Picea sitchensis | reverse complement strand
TTCAGGTCCTGCCACCAAATGCTGGCCTTCCCCTTCAGATTGTAGATGGCCATTCTGACCTTCATGTTGCTGGAATAGTTGTAGATATGGAAGTATTTTTTGATGTCCAACAACCATGCCTTATCTTCTTCTCCTGTCCTGGATTCTCCATCAAAGGTAGCTGGTTTAATCTTTTTAAATTCTCCTTCAAGGTGGTCTACTTGTTTTCTTTTTCTGTTTGGTATAGTTTTGTCTTCAGCTGAAGGTGTTCCTTCAGACGAACTATCTCCTTTTTCTGTTTCCGGTCCAAAATTCTTGGAGGCCCTTTTGCTGAATTCTTCATCAGGGTTATCGTCTTTTGGGATTTTCTTGGTTACTATACTATGCAGTAATAATTCATTTATCTCTTGTTGTTCTTGCTGTGCTTTCTTCAATTTTTCATTGTCGGCCTTGAAAACCTGCAGTTGAATAATAAGATTTCTCATTCTTTCTAGCACCTCCGTGGGTGAACTTCCATCACTGTTCTATCTTAGATCTCCAGGAGGTCCTTGCTGCGAATTTCCTTCCATCCTGATTTATGCACCCTCCTGAGCTGCCATAATTTACAAAAATAGAAAGGGCTTTCTGTTTGTAACCATAAGATTTATTAGTTTTACATAAATCTGAATAAATACTAAGCAGCTAATGTGGCCCTGTTCAAGCCCAATGTTGTATCTTTTGCTCTGATACCATATGTAATATACCTCAAAAACTGTTTGAAAAAAAATAAAATTGTTTGTATAAATATCCTTGAATAGTTAGAGATTAAAGCAAGTAAGATTTTTGTTATAAATCTTGAGACTGAAAGTTTGCAAGAGTCCTTACTGTCGTCGACTTTCATTACCATTCAACTTAAAGTTTTCTGATCGACGATAAGTAATTACTCCTCATTTCAATGTTTATTTAAATTCCTGTAATTATAATTATTTTCCTATCTGTTTGTACCTATAAACATTACCACAATCTTAACAACACAAATGACTTTGGGGGTTGATGGCCTAGGCCTCATACGTTATTCCATACACATAATCATATGATGAAAATGACCAAACAGACTTAGGTAAAAGTAGAGTATTAGTCTATACTCCTCTGTGAAAAGTTTAAATATAAACAGACCCCTATAGTTTTTTTTTTTAAATATCCGGATACATGATAGTGGTTAGGTAAGGACTTCCGATTAAACTCAGAATACGAATATTTCATAATCCTCCGATCATATTCAAATTCACCTGCACCATTGGATTACAAGTACTGGGTCTCGCGCTTATTCCATATTCCCACTAGCTGTGACCACGGGTCTAATCAAAATTCCTTTCACATTTCCGCATTTCCGCATTTCGGTAAGTCGCAATCCCCGAAATGGAACCAGATCAACGGTTCACAAAACTCCATAATCTGATCCCTTCTTTTCTTAATCGAACGACTGGCGGGATTTCGACGTTTTTCCCTTCGAGTCATCGTGACTCCAACATTATAAAATTCATGATCACAAAATCTCTGAAGTGATTGGATGGTTCACATAACCCACTGAGATGGACGATTAACGGTATTTCAGAGTTTTGCCTTTCGGGTTTTTGAGACTCACAATAGTCCTTTTCGACATTTCGGAGTTCGAGGCTTCATGATGGTAGAGTTTCTGCTTGCTATGTAAAACCCCGAAATAGAAAGTTCTAATGTGATGTAAACCTGTTGACATCACACGTGGATTGACACGTGTCGAATAGTTGCCACATGTCACTCTGATTTATGACTTACATGTGCCTGAAATGTTGAATCAGCTTGACACTTGTCATTGCCTGATTGTGCCATGTGTCCTTAGCTGACGTGGTTTGTTGATGTGTCTGTTTTGGGATTTCGAGGTTCGCTACTTCAAAGGTTAAAGTTCCTTTGATCTTTGATTTCCTGGTCTGTGAAACTCTGAAATGGAGTCTTTGACATGCTCTGATCTTTCGCATTTCACGATTTCATCATTCTTGTCGTGAGTGTCCTTGACACCTCCAACTCCCGGTATCCAAAACTCTGAAATGGTGATTAAGTCGTGGTTTCGCATTTCGCGATTTTATCATTCTTTTCGTGAGTCTACTTGACACCTCCAACTCCTGGTATCCGAAACTTCGAAATGGTGACTAATTCGTGGTTTCACATTTCACGATTTTATCATTCTTGTCGTGAGTGTTCTTGACACCTCCAACTCCCGGTATCTGAAACTCCGAAATGACGATTAAGTCATGGTTTTTCATTTTGGGATTTTATCATTCTTGTCATGAGTGTCCTTGACACCTCCAACTCCCGGTATTCGAAACTCCGAAATGGAGATTAAGTCGTCGTTTCGGTACCCTTGATTAAGGGTAACCTGTTTTGTGATGGAAAATTCTATTGTTGGAAGTAAAACACCATATGGGATGTTCATTTGTTTCAATTCCAAATGAGATATGTAATACTATTTTTAAAAGAATTACAGGGTTTCCCTTCCACCTACTTGTAATGGCATACTGGTTATTTTATTGGTTTAATATACTAGCGCCATATTGGCTACTTCCTGGAAAGGATTTTGAAAAAGGAAAAAATACTCGACTATTTCCAGCTATATGTGTATCTTGTTTATAGTTGACTCCAGATCGCATGATGGTATATGAATTCAATTTCCACTTGTTGTACTTGTGTTAAAGACGTTCCCTTTGAACTTTTAGGTGATTGTGTTGTTATTTACACAATTAGGAATTTACTCAAGGGTATGTTTTAAGTTTCGGGATGTCTCTTCTTCCTTGGGCCTTCGTGCCTCTCGTGATTAGTTCTGGTAATTAAACTATGTTAATTCGATTCACTCCAATAATTTTCCAACATTTCAACCTATGACTTTTCATTAAACACCAGTTGATATAAAGTTGTGTAAATGTTGTAGATGGTCTATAATAATTCTTGGTATTCGCAAGGTCACTTCCGTACTTTAAATATACATATATATATATCTTAGACACTCACGATTAGGGCTATCTCCTAAAAAAAAAATCATGACTATTCAGCTGGTACATGGAAGAAATCTTAGTTAATTACTCTACTGCGGTGCGTGCCTTTATATATAAAAAATGTCCATATATATATATATATATATATATATATACACTATGCAGTTTTCCATTTTCATTCAATATGTAGGTAAACTCAAATATGCATCACAATTTACTTGTGGGATTTTCAACTACGACGCTTTATCTTACTACAGTAGTAATCCAAACCACAACACAAATCTTCTTTAAGAATTAACTAGTCATATCCTTCTAGCTAGTATACTTTTGGGAACTAGTATTCATAACAGTAATGAGATACGGCAAAGATAATCCATTCTGAACTAGTAGAGAGACATTCTAGCAATTCCTAAGCTTGCAATAGGATGCATTCGATCTTTCATCCTTAATATTATTTTTAACAGATACATTCTATCAAGTATGTAACCATTTAACAGTCAATCAGAGTAGGGACAAAAATAACATATCTGAAATAATACGTTGAAAGACAAAGGGAACAACCACGTTCATCCCAACCGTAGAACAGGGCAGCCAAACTACTTGCCCGATTCACCTCATAGCCTGATCATGAATCCATGAGGGCAAACTTGGAAACAATTCTCTTCATATATGTCCTACAACTCTAGTAGTTTTTCCCTTGCCTCACACTCAAGCAGTGTTCATAACATCAAGTAAATCAAAAGTCTCATTTCCCAACATACTTGGCAACGTCCTACCTCCTCTCATATGCTATTTATCATTTGCTTAGATCTTTTCCCTCCCTTGGGAATTTTCGTAGCTTTCTAAATCCCTAATTTTTAGGGGCTGCCAATGGCCAAATAACTGATTTTCCACTTGTAATAATCATTCCAGAGGTAGTTCCAACATGTTCCCCACTCATGGAGTCATGGTCAACTAAATTTAACATGGTTGTTCCATTTGTCCTCCTGCAATCAATATAAAATATTAAGTTTCCATACAAGTGTCATAGTGAAATAGTTAGTTGGGTCAAATCAGGTCTCTGCCCAACAGTCAAGATAATTATTTACAATTACCAAATTCAAAATTTGGAATTTCCATAAATGGAAATTTTTTTCCAAATTCGAATTTACTAAAAACATAATAAATTTCCAACAATTTTAAATTTCAAAAATATTTTATTTTTGGGGTTGTCACAACCCCTTTACTCCAAATGTCAGTGTGGTCGACAAGCTATCGTCAGCCTGCATCCATTAACGAAACATGTCAGCTATAACAATCAACATCATATATCTAGTTATACGTCACATCTGTAATATCAAAAACATTCAAACCATAACAGTGTAGTCTGTGACTCGATCCGGAGTCCAAGGAGATCCATCGATGCCATCGACATCCTCTAACGTTCAGAGTCCTTCACACTCAAGAGAAACCTGTCGATGTAAATATAGCAATAATAACAAATCATCAGATCCACAACACGTCATAATCATAATCAAAACAACCAATCATATAATGAACCGGATCACTTGCATGCAAGTGTCCTCAAAAAATAAGTCTGCTCGACATGCACAAGAGCGGGATGTTACATCATCTCTACGCGTACCTAATTAAATATTCATTCTTGCATTTATAGGCATCGAAATGGATCAAGTGCGTTAAAGAAGAAGCCATAATTGATGGTAATGTGTACTCTATATGAAATGGATCAAGTGCGTTAAAGAAGAAGCCATAATTGATGGTAATGTGTATTCTATATGAAATGGATATTTTGAAATTATAAATGAGGATAATTTGCAGCCACAACTCCATTGAAATATAAAACCCTTTTTGAGGGGCTACGATGATTCAATTAAACTCATCCCAATTAAATATAAAATTGTCATGAATGGGTATTTAATAATGGCTCCAAACAGGCTGAAATAAGTTTTGTCTGGTGAAAGTTTCGTAAATATATAGCTAAGATATTTGTATAAGGATATGAATAGATTGTACTTACAAAAAAAAACAAAAACGATATGAATAGTTAAAATGAAAATGAAGGAAAAACCTAAAAATTTACAAGATAAAACAAGATCCTAAATTTGCACTTACAAAAAAAGGCAAAGATATCAAAAGCTAAAACACTAGCCTAGATTTGCACTTAAAAAAAAAATGCTAAGATACCAAATGTAAAAATGAAAATGAGAAAAAACCTAAAAGAATTACAAGATAAAACAATAATCTGTTCTAAAGATTCTACTTGGTTAAATATAAATAAAATAATTATATATTAATTATATGTTTAGTAAAAACATTAATTACATATTAATTATCTATTGAGTAAAACAATAATATATTAAAAAATATATATAACAGAGAATAAAATCTCACTAATCAAAGAACAAATCTCAATGAAGTAAATTAAAATGTACACACAGTAATATAAAATCTATGCATTAAATTAAAATGTGCGCAGTTAGTAATATACAATCTGAATGCATTAAACTAAATTAAAAAAGGGTGTATACAATCTCAATGCATTAAACTAAATTAAAAAAGGGCGTAGGATAAAAGAAAAGTTGAATGCATTGTTGACGACTTAAGGGCAGAAAGGCCGAATTAATGAAACAAATCTCAATACAGTAAATACAAATGTGCACAGTGAGTAATATACAATCTCAATGCATTAAACTAAATTTGTTAAAAAATGGAGTAGGATAAAAGTTGAAGGCATTGTTGACGACTTAATGGCAGAAGGACCGAATTAATGAAACAAATCTCGAAGTAGTAAATACAAATGTGCCCAATGAGTAATATAAAATCTCAATGCATTAAACTAAATTAAAAAAAAGGCGTAGGAGGAATTCCCTAGTAAATTTAAATGCATTGAAAACACATATTAAGATATAAATAATTAATCTGTTAGTACCTAAATATTTGATGAAATAAAATGGTTCTGAAATGTAATTATGGTTGTATTGGTATTAATTGGTGGCAATAAAAAACTTGGTTATAAATGCAAGAAAGTTATGAGCATTAAATCTAATGCATTGATTTTAGACTACCACTAGGAATATGGGAGATCTTTAATCTTTGATCATAAGATTGAAATTAATAGTTAAAAGTTTAATTAAACCATCAAGTTTATCCCCTTAATAATTATAAAAAATTAAAAATCATTTTACAAATTTTTAATTATGACTTTTTTGTAATTAAAATATTGATATTTCCACATACTTGGCATTTGGCCTGCCACCATTGGAGACTAGAACCAGACTCAGGTCCAGGTCCAGGTCCAGGTCCAGGTCCAGTTTAAAGGTATCATAACTATCCTAGTTGCTATAACTAAAATGTTCAAGTAACCAAAAACATTAGAAGGTGGCATGTAAGCATGTAAAAGCATGAGTCTATCATATTAAAAAAAAAAAAAAGAACTTCATACTCCAGAAGCATTACTTCCCCATCAACAGGAGGAGGATGTCAATCCTAATTCCCCATCACCAAGAGGAGGAGGATGCCAATACTAGGGTTGACAAAAATTAAGGAAACATCGGTTGATAGGCTCACCTGATAAGGAATCAAAGAGTGCCTCAACCTACGAGTGATGATTTCATGTTTGAAAAATGGGTTAACGATATCTCCATGCAAGTCAAAGATTAATTGCATTTGATATGCATAGAATGATAAATTGAGACGCAGAGAATACAGAGAAGGAGCAGAACAGAAAATAGTATTCAGTATATTAGGTATATGAGGAAAAGAGTATATGAAAAAAGGGAAAAGAGCTGAGCTAAATAGGCTCAAGCAAATCAAGAACATCAAGAAATGATAGTACAAGTTGTTGAGGTTACATTATATTTAACACTCCCTCTTAAACTCAACAGTTACAAACATCAACACTGATGATGCCCAGGTGTTGTCTCTGAAAATCAAAAACATATTTTCCTAGTGGCTTTGTGAAGATATCTGTGAGCTGATCTCGAGAGCCACATAATTGAAGTGTTATGTCACCATTATTGACTAGCTCGTGGATGAAGTGAAAGAGAGTGTCGATGTGTTTTCTTTTCTTGTGAAACACATGGTTTTTGGATAGAGCAATTGTTGAGTTGTTGTCATAGAAGATAGGAGTTGGATCCTTTTCTGTATGTGACATATCTTTCAATATTCTTCTTAGCCACATAGCTTGAAAGGAAGCTGAGGTAGCAACGACATACTCTACCTCTATAGAAGATATTGATACAATTGGCTTCTTCTTTGATGCCCATGAAATCAGGTTCCTGCCCAAGTGAAGAACATGTCCTGAGGTGCTTTTCCTGTCATCTAGGTTGCCTGCAAAATCACTATTTGTGTAACCAGAGAGATGATTATCATCAGATTGAGTGTACCATAAGCCAAAATTGAGAGTTCCTGCAACTAATTTCAGAATCCGTTTTTCCATCTTCCACTGAGAATCTTTGGGGAATTCCATGAATCTAGAAACAAGGCTGGTTGCATACATAATATCAGGCCTAGTTGATGTAAGATACAACAAACTACCTACTAAAATTTTGTACAAGGTAGGGTCCACTGTAGGGCCTTCATCTTTCTTGCTCAATTTTGGGCCTACAGGTATAGGGGTTTCTGCTGGATTGCATTCTTCCATGCAAAATCTTTTGATGATGTCTGCTGCATACTTTTTCTGACAGAAAAAAAAATCTTTGGTTGATTGATCAACCTCAATCCCCAAAAAGTATTTCATTATGCCAAGATCTGTCATGTCAAACTTAGATTGCATGGCATGTTTAAAACTGGTTAACTCAAGATTTTCTGTATATATCATGTCATTAACATATAAACATACAATCAAAATTTTACCATGCTGATATATTTTGGTGTAAAGAGTTGGCTCATTTTGGCTTTTGCTGAAACCAATTTTGATCAAGTAAGTGCCAATTCTATTGTACCAAGCTCTTGGATCTTGCTTTAAGCCATACAAGGCTTTCTTCAACCGATATACTTTGGTTGGCTGCTATTGGACTTCAAATCCAAGTGGTTGATTGACATAAACTTCTTCTTCTAAGAAACCATTCAGGAAAACTGACTTGACATCCATCTGATATACTTGCCATTTGTGTTGGGATGTTATGGAAAATATAGTCCTTACAGTGTCTAATCTTGCTACTAGATCAAAAGTTTCACCATAATCAATACCTGGTTGTTGTGAGAATCCTTTGGCAACAAGTCTTGCCTTGTGTTTTTCAATCTGCCCTTTTTTATTGAGTTTAGTTTTGTAAACCCACTTGACACCAATACTTTTCTTGTGTCTGGGAAAATCAACAAGATCCCATGTCTTGTTCTTCTCAATGGAGTCAATCTCTTGGTTCATGGCTTCAACCAAATGTGACCCCTTAGCTGCTTCTTTAAAATATGTAGGTTGACATGACATTAATGCAAAAAGATTGTGTTGTTCAATGTCATCCAACTGCTGATGGATTTGTCTCAAACTTCGAGTTCTCTGATTTTGAAATTTAGAGGATGAGTCTCTGGTTGAAGTTGAGTTATCCTGAGAATTTTCAGGTTGTCCTTGTACCTGCAATCTTGGAAGAGCAGGTTGAGGTATTGGATGTCCAATTTTCAGTGTTTTCAGAACTCGGCAACAATGGATTTTGATTGTCCATTTGCAGATTTTNTTTCTTGTGTCTGGGAAAATCAACAAGATCCCATGTCTTGTTCTTCTCAATGGAGTCAATCTCTTGGTTCATGGCTTCAACCCAATGTGACTCCTTAGCTGCTTCTTTAAAATATGTAGGTTGACATGACATTAATGCAAAAAGATTGTGTTGTTCAATGTCATCCAACTGCTGATGGATTTGTTTCAAACTTCGAGTTCTCTGATTTTGAAATTTAGAGGATGAGTCTCTAGTTGAAGTTGAGTTATCCTGAGAATTTTCAGGTTGTCCTTGTACCTGCAATCTTGGAAGAGCAGGTTGAGGTATTGGATGTCCAATTTTCAGTGTTTTCAGAACTCGGCAACAATGGATTTTGATTGTCCATTTGCAGATTTTCAGATTCATTCCAGAGTTGATTTTCCAGAAATTTTACATCTCTGTTGAGAATTAGTTTCTTTGAGATTGGATTGTAAAGCCTGTAAGATTTAGATGTTTCACTATATCTAGTAAATATGCATTTCTCACTTCTATCATCAAGTTTCTTCCTTATTTCGGAAGGGATGTGAGTGTATGCTATGCATCCGAATGTCCTTAGATGAGAAACATTTAGCTTTTTCCCACTCCATGCTTCTTGAGGGACTTTCAGCTTTAGATTGGTGGTTGGAGATCTATTCAAGAGATAAGCTGAGCATGCTACTACTTCAGCCCAAAAATTATTTGACAAACATTTCTCTTCGAGTAGGGTTCTTGCCATGTTCATTATTGTCTGGTTTTTCCTTTCAGCCACTCCGTTCTGTTGTGGAGTATACCTCGCTGTAGTTTGCATGATAATGCCTTGTGATTTGCATAAATTTGCAAATTCGTTGGATTTGTATTCTCCTCCTCCATCTGACCTGAGAGATTTTATATATTTTCCACTTTGTTTTTCAACTTCTGCTTTGAATTCTTTGAATTTCGCAAAAGTTTCAGACTTGTGTCTGAGAAAATAGATCTAGATTTTCTTGCTAAAGTCATCAATAAACGTTAGAAAATAAAAGCTACCACCTATGGACTCTGTTTGCATTGGTCCACATAGGTCAGTTTGAACAAGTTTGGGATGTTGTTTGGCTTGAGTGGAGGACCATGGAAAACTAGTTCTCTTATGTTTTCCAAGTATGCAAGACTCACATGGGGGATTTTGCTCTTTGAAGATAGGGAGAGCTTTGACCATGGAGTGCTTATGTAGAATACTTAGACTCTCAAAGGGTAGATGTACAAATCTTGTATGCCAAACCATAGTTTCATTGGGGGTGGATGCACTTTGTGCATATGTTTGGATCAAATTTGCAGTTCTGAGGGTAGGGGAAACATCCTATTTTGAGTCGTGTGGATTTCAGAAATCAATTTTTTGCTGGGGGTTTTATCATATATCTTGCAAGATGCTCCCTAAAAAAGTACCTTATATCCATGTTCAATGATTTGTCCTACACTTCCTACACTTAGCAGATTATGTTTCAGATCTGGAACATGATAAACATTGTTTATGTCATTCTTTACATTTTGTTTAGTAAGAATAGGTACAGTTCCTTTTCCTTGAACTTTGACTAAGGAATCATTTCCAAGTGTAATATTAGATGAAAATGAAGAATCAATGCATGAAAGTAAATATTCGTTACTTGTCATGTGATTGTTGCATCCACTGTCTAGCAACCAGAGATCTTTAGGCTGTTCTTCAGTCTTGTGGCATAAGAGAAACATACCTTCTGAGGTTTCTCCTGTATGATTTGAGACATGTGCTATGCCTGAGAGATGATTTGCTTGCTTCTTCCTGCATTTAGATTCATAGTGCCCATACTTTTTGTAGTAATATAATTTTATGCTTGATTTGTCATTTGATCTTCTACCTCTACCTCTTTGAGGATGGAAGTTCTGATTCTGGTGATGTTGTTTGTGACCTTGGAAATTTTGATTCTGGTTCTATTGTCTGTTACCTCCACTTGAGTGTTGGGTACTTGTAATGATCCCTCATCCTTGGTGACCTCTGCTTCTTCCTCTACCTCTCCCTCTGCTGAAGGAGAATTGAGTTTTGAAGGCATTGGCGATTGACTCCTCTGGGAGATGCAGTTTGGTTTCATGTGTCAATAGAGAGCCCATTAATTCATCTGTTGACAAATTTGATAGATCCTTGGATTCAAGGATTGTTGTAATGACCATTTCAAATTTATTTGGTAAACTTTTGAGGACTTTCTCAACAATGCGTTGATCGGGGATGGCTTCACCAGTCAACCTAATCTGGTTTATGATTCCCATGACTCTGGTCATAAACTAATCCACATTTTCAGACTCTGTCATTCTTAAAGTCTCGAAATGTGTCCTCAAGGCCTGCAGTTTGACTATTTTCACCCTGTCATTTCCTTGGTAGGATGATTTAAGGATGTCCCAGGCCTATTTTGAAGTAACAACGCCTGTGATTTTTGAGAAAATCGAGTCATCCACATAAATTTGAATCCAGAATTTGGCTTTATTCTCTCTGTTCCTCTGTGTTGCTTGAGAATTTCTCTCTTGGTTTGTCATGGCAGAAAGGTATGCTAGATTTAGTTCCACATATCCAAGATCCATTGGATCCCAGCACTCGTCTGCTTGCAAGAAGGATCTCATTCGAAGAGACCAAAACTCATAATTCTTTCCAAGAAGAATCGGACCTTGAGCTGGTCCTAAATTGCTAGATGTGGCCATCTTTAAAGAATTTAACAAAACAAAAAAAATGTTAGAAAATTTCGGATTTACCTGTTTCCTGCACGTAAAACCAGGCCCTCAAATTTCTTGCAGTGACTTCAGACCGAAAAACGTGGTGTAAACCAATTGTTTGACTTCGATCTGGTTGGATCTGACTATCCAAGCACAAGATCTATTGATTCATAGCTCTGAGCTCTGTTCTTTAGCAACTGTAGCACTGCAATGGCTGTAACCCCTCTAATGGAGGAATAGGGATTTCTAAGTTTACTTGAGAGACAAAGAAAGTTTATCTTCTCATATGATCATGGGTGAAAGAACCAAGCGCTATGAGCTTTCGCATTTCGAGACTTTGCGTTTTTGACACTGAAGGTAGAAGTTCCTTCGAATAGCCGAAAATGCAAAATTGCTTCAAGGATCAATGATCCTTGTTGATTTGCGATAAATGGCCACAGTTTCTTTGGATATCATGATCAACAATCTACGATCCTCCACGATCTGAGATCTAATGGTCCAGATCTATACTCAATGAACGACTCAAATTATTTTGGGATTTCGTAGTTCACGATTTCGTGATTCCGACTGCAACAATTCTAGGTCCTTCAAACTCCCGGGTCCTGAAATGTTGAAAAGTGCTTAACGGGCTTTGGCTCCTCCCTTAGCCTCCATCCACGTGACCAACACTCTGTGTCCATGCGCTTAATGCCAAAGTACTAACATCTTTCACGATTCAACAATGTGGAGGGGTTAACTCCTTGTCCCTCCAACTCTTGGTTGCCAAAAGTCTAAAATCATATTTACTACAAGATCAATGGCTCTGATCCTTCCTCGATCTAACGATCCTGGTTCTTTCAGGGTTTCACGATTCAGGGAATTGCGATGCAAGCATCCCATTCCTTTTTCTTTTGAATCCTCGATTGTTGAAATGCCGAAATGTCTTGGCGTTCAATCAACGACTCACAATAACCCCTGAGATCTATAGTCCACGTCCGACCTCACTATTTCACTATTTCATGATTTGGGGTTTTGGGAGACAAGGACCTTTGTCCTTCCAACTCGCGATACCTGAAATCATGATGTGGACCAACGGTCTAGATCTGCCTATGATCAATGGTTCGAAATCTTTCGGGCCTTTCCCCGAAACCTTGACTGCTTGCCACGTGTCCTCCTATGGACGGTCACGATGCTTTTGGGATTTTGTCGAGTCCTCTCCTTTGCTTCTACGAGGGTTAAACCTCATTCTCCTCTTTTTGGATCCGATGGCTATCGATCCTTTATGTGATATCTGACAACTTAGATACTTCCTCCCGTGCTTTGAGACTCTGAATGGTCCCACCGTTATCTTCCATGCAACTTCACCTGGTCCAACGGACTGCAGATACTAGTATGACATCTGATGGCTCAGATTAGATCTTCTATGCATCTCCCAGGGACTAAACCCCATACACGTATCCTTGATCCAGTGGCTCTCATGCCACTACGCTCCAGATCCAATGGCTGGCACGTTTTCGCAATTTCACGTCTTGGGGAGTCTAAAGACTCTCCCTCTTATGTTTCCCGGTCCGCGAAATGCTGAAAACTTAAAATGCAAGCCCCTTACTTCGAGATCAGTGGATGTTGATCCTCACTCCCAAATCTGATAACTTAGATCTGATCAACTCATATGTACGCTCCTTGTCCTTTCTGAACTCAATTAACGCCTCAGATCTGTTAGCAGGACCAATCTTACGGTTGCGACTGCTTGTCCTTTGCTTCTTTAGCGTGTTCTTTGATGCCTCTGCAGAGAGTTTCTCCTGAAGAAGGAAATTCATGAATCTTTCATGAATTGGAAAGAATTTCATGAATTCTTTAAAGAACTCACATATCTTTAATTGTTTCTTCCTTTTGCAATTCTTCTTCGTGAATCTTTCATGAATCTTTAAGTGTTCATGATTCTTTATTGTTTCTGCCTTCTGCAGTTTCTGCTTCCTCGTACTTTTTGTCTGCAATGATCTTTTGAGCCGAATGACGGACTGCTCTCCAAGCCTTGTGAAGAAACTGTGTCTCGTGCTCTCGTTGACAGTTTAAGTTGTGTTCTCCCTAGGATCGTGTTGCTCTCCAGATTGTGTGAAGAGGCTTATGTCTGAAGCTTTGATATCATGATAAATTGAGAAGCAGAGAATATAGAGAAGGAGCAGAACAAAAAATAGTATTCATTATATTAGGTATATGAGGAAAAGAGTATATGAGAAAAGGGAAAAGAGTTGAGCTAAATAGGCTCAATCAAATCAAGAACATCAAGAAATGATAGTGTAGCTAGCCAGGACAGATGGTAGTGTACAGTTAGGCTGTTGAGGTTACATTATATTTAACATAGAATCCATGCAAGGGAACCTCTTCTAATTGTGTGGGCTCTCTACATCGGAGGTGACAACGTTTGCATACATCAGAGGTTCCCATCGAGGTGGCCATTAAATTGAAGGTGACAACGTTTTCATACATGGTACACCCTCGAGCGAAATCCAGGACCAATGCAAACCTGAGAAGTAATATCCCCATGAAACCAAATATTCCACTTAAGGACGATGCATTAGAGGTGACAACATTTGCATACATGGTACACCCTCTAGCGAAATCCAGGACCAATGCGAACTAGATAAATAAGTTTCCCATCAAACCAAATCTTCCACTTAAGGACAATGCGTTAATGTCCTTCCTTAGAGATATGAATATAGGAAGGGAGGCGGTGGAAAGATTCATGTTATTTAATTGCATGCTTGTATAGGTAGCACCCCATCCAAGTACAAATTTTTAATTCATTACTAAGATTGAAATTGAATAATTTAGATTTATTCAATTTGAATAATTTATGTTTACTATATTTTATCAAGTTCGTACTAAATTTGAATAATGTAGGTCTACTATCTATTATCAATTTCCTATTGAATTTAATATCGAGTTCCTATTGAATTTATTTAATTGCATGGTTGTACAGGTACCACCCCATCCAAGTACACATTTTTAATTCATTACTAAGATTAAAATTGAATAATTTAGATTTATTCAATTTGAATAATTTATGTTTACTAAATGTTATCAAGTTAGTACTAAATTTGAATAATGTAGGTTTATTATCAAGTTTCTACTAAATTTATTTAATTGCATGGTTGTACAGGTAGCACCCCATCCAGGTACAAATTTTTAATTCATTACTAAGATTGAAATTGAATAATTTAGATTTATTCAATTTGTATAATTTATGTCTACTATATGTTATCAAGTTCCTACTAAATTTGAATAATGTAGGTCTACTATCTATTATCAAGTTCCTACTGAATTTAAGCAAAAAAAATTCATATACTATGTTGGAAAATATTTAACAGACAACGAATGACAAATATTTAACAGACATCGAATGCTTGTCATTGATGGCAAGTAACATAAGTATGCATGTGTTGCCATCAATGCCAAAGGGGGATATTGTTGGCAAATATTTAACAGACAGTGAATGGAAAATATTTAACAGACATCGAATGCTTGTCATTGATGGCAAGTAACATAAGTACAGGAGGAATGTACAGAGGATTGATGGCAAAGGTACATAAAGTTTGTAACAGAAAGGAAAATAGAAGGTAAGTTCAGGAAGGTCGAATGATCGAAGACGAATGAGCGAAGGCAACGCAACATTGATCGAGTGATCGAAGAATCGTAAAGTTTGAGAAGAACTATTGATCGTTGGATCCCATCCAAAATTATCGATGTAAGCTGAGCCTTCAGATCAAAGGTTGGATTTGGACCATTGATTCCAGTCCATGTCGAAATTTCGCGGATCGAGTGTTGAACATGTCAAAGGTTATTAACATCAGGAATCCCGATTTCACGATATGCGAAATCGTGACTTGATCGTAGCCGTTGAGTCAAGATTGAATCTGGACCTTTGATTATAGCCCGTGTCATAATTTCACGGATCGAGTGTTGAACATGTCAAAGGTTATTAACATCAGGAATCCTGATTTCGCGATATGTGAAATCGCGACTTGATCGCAGCTGTTGAGTCAAGATTGAATCTGGACCGTTGATCCAACTCCTTATCGGAGTTTCTCGAATCGCGACATGGAGAGGCAAAAGAAACGATGCAACATGAATTACGAAATCGTGATATGCGAAATCACAATGTAATTGCAACCGTCAGATCGAGATATGATCTGGATCGTTGATTCGACTTCTTTATGAAATTTCATGGATCGAGATTTGTAAGTGACAAGAACATTGAACATCAGGAATGTCAAATTCTCTATATGCGAAATCGCGAAAGCGCCTTATGCATAAGACTGTGGTCACAACCCTTGGTCATGAGAAAGGGAAGGAGTAAGTCCAGATAAGCTCCATTTCGGAGATTCGAAGATCGTGACATGAAGTGTCAAGACACTTGGGTAGAGGAATGTCGAAATTCCAAAACCCGATTTAAAGGCAAGATTAATAAAGTTCATCCAACGGTGCGGATAAATTAGAATATGATCGGAAGGTTACTGTTCTCTCTCACAGTTAACCCCTCAGTTACGAATCTTTTAGTGAAACAGATTCATGATTGTGAATATGTTGGTGTTTCAGTTGCTCGGATAGTTGTCTTCCTTTTGCCGAAGGAGATGGGAAGTTGAACCACCGTGAGGGTGTATAAAAGAAAAAGAGAAAGACAACATGTGGTTGGTTGTTCTGTACAAGAAAAGAATGAAACTGTAAGAAAAAGAAAAGGAGAGGATGCGCAATATGAGATTGAGCATATATGCAGTGTGAGATGAAACGCAGAGCAGAATAATAGAACAAGTTGAAGAAGAGCAGAATGACAGAACAAGTTGATGGTAATAGCCAGAAAACGTTGAAGAAGAGAAGAATGACGTATCAAGCTGATGCACAAAGAGACCTCGCTGAATAGACAAAGGAAGAAATGAATTGTAGAACAACTAGAAGATGACCAGATGTACGTATCAAGGAAAGACTGGTAATAATTGATTTTTCTACTTAGTTGACTACTTATTTATTCATTAATGCTATAGGAGGTTGGGAGGTGCTCTGGAGGATCGCTTTGTCCTCAGAGGTTCACATGGGAGCTTGAACACAAGAAGTTGTATTCTTATCCTGCTGCGCCCAGAGAAACCAAAGTATGGTGGTGGTGCTAGGGAGAAGGTGTTCTAAGGAAGCTACAAAGTTGAGCCTGCAAAATCTGGAAGTTGAAAGTCACCCAGTTTGGCAGGGCCGGAACATATAGGAGTTGGCTTCCCTTCAGTGGGTGCTAGAGAAACCGTGGAGTTGGTTCTTCCCTTCTAGTGGGTGTTAGAGAAACCAGTATTGGTGCTCTCAAAAAAGTTGCAGTTTGTAAATAGAGGTAGCAACCTCACATTGAGTTGGTGCTTAATTAACATTTAGGATGTACGTAACTTCTAAAAGATCAGCCATCATTTCAAGAAGAAGAGGTTTTCCCTTTATGGTTTCCTCGTGAAACTGGCTCTATGTATACCTTATGTGTGGCTGATGCTTTTTAATTTACTTCATCCATATGTTGTATAATGCTAATGATCACTTGAGGAAAGATTAAGAACATTTTAATAGACTTTAAATGGTTTAGGGCTCAAAGACAACTGGATTCACCCCACCCCTGGCCATAGCTATTAATTTCAACAATTGGAAGAAGAGTCTGTTCCTTTGATTCAAAGGTAGACTGTAGTTTTAAACATGCCAAGCCATGAAGGGACTTCAACCTCTAAGCCCCCATTTGATGGAACAAATTTTGCCTCTAGAAGATTAGGAATGAGAACATACTTAATGGCCTCAGGTGATGATGTTTGGAATGTAGTAGAGAATGGATATAAAAAGCCTGCTAAAGTAGCCTCCAAGGGGATGATAAGGAGTTTAGTTTTAATGCTAAGGGATGAATTCTATCTTGAATGGACTTGTTGAAGATGATGAGTTTGTACAGATGCATTTTGATACTGCCAAAGCAATGTGGATAAACTTATTAACGCTATGAAGGAAATGAGAGTAAAAGATGTCAAACTCCAAACATATAGATTGAAATTTGATTGAAATTTGAACAACTAAAGATGAATGAAGATGAAACAATTAACAAGCATTTTAAAGAGTTGAAGAACTTGTAAAATGCCATGAAGGGTCTTGGTGAGAAGTTTCATTATTCACTCTTAGTTCAGAATATTATAAGATCTATCCCCTCGATAAATTAATCCAAAAAGCTCCCTGAATAGAAGAAATGTGTTTGATCTTTTAAAACCTTGCCCATTGATCAAATTCTAGGAACTCTAACTGAATAAGAAATGAGAATTAACAAAGACAAATCTAGTAATTAGAGAAGCATCTTTTAAAGCAAGCAAGAATAGTTTATCTGTAATTAGATTTATATTGAGGAAAGTAAATTTGTGAGAAGGTTAAAGAAAGGATCAGAAAATATCAAGTGAAGTTGCCCTTCAAATGCTTTAACTATATAAGGATACCGCCATTTTCATCTAAGTGTCCCCATAAAAAAAGGAATGTAACTTTCATGATGAAAATAAGTACAAATACAAGAAATATAATAAGAAGAAAAAGTTTGGTTGCAAATAATGACAAATTCCTCAGAAGACACCGGGATAGTGACCATCCCAGAAGATAAGGCAAATGACTTCACAAGCTATACAAGGAGAATTAATATGATAATAAAAGCACATGCAAAGTTGATGAGAATGATCAATAAGTCAGGTTGATTTGAAGGAGAACTGACTGCATTGGAAGAAATCGAGAATCGTAAATCCAAGAACAGTAAAACAAAACAATTGTTGACATTGAGAAAGACAACAAAACTGGAAGGAAGACTTCTCACCATGAAGGAATTAGAAGAGGCAAAGAAAATAGAAGACATAATCAAAACAACAATTGTCGAGAAGAAAGTCGTGTGAAGCTTCTTTAGAAGAAGAGATAGTAAAAAAATAGAAAAGAAATGGAGAAATTTAAAGGATTGTATCATCAAAATCATCCAAGTATTAAAGCATCAGAAGAATTAACTCCATTCTAAATCAACAAAGAAATTCAAAGTTGAAAGCTCGGATTGGGATGAAGAAGGGTCAAGTAGTGATCATCTGCTAATACACCCATCAAGTTTGTCAAATCTCAAACATTGACAACAATCACCTCGCTAAAAAGAAGGAAAATCAACCACCAAGAAGAAATGAAAGAAAACTCCCCAGAACCGAATTTGTAGAACAAAAAGATTATTGGCATGACAGAAGTCGAACTCATCAAATAAGATAGATTTTTCCAAGGTACAAAGATTTTTCTATGGCCATCAAGCTTTCCTGCTCTAATCTTTAATCTCAAAAGCTATAACCCGTTTCCTTTAAGATTTAGATATGAACAATCAAGATACAATGAATAACTATCTTCCACAATAAAGATTGAGACAACTAAGAAACAAACCATCACATATTATAAATCACGCGGATGATCGGAGAAGGACACGTGAAACACATCAATGATATGAGCATAACAATCGTTATGATCTATTATTCACGAACCAATGTCATTAACCGCCATAATTATGGTCATAAAGTCACAGACCACGCTTAAGGAAATACACCGGATTTGATCTCCAATTTCCAAAATGTCAAAGCATGGAAGAAGAAAGTAGTTGACAGTGTGGACTAGTGCTATCAACACAAAAGAAAGTGAACTCGGTATATTGATTATTGCCCAACACATGACCTGGATGTATAAGCTCTGAACTCTAAGGATAGCAACCGAATGTAACTTTTGGAAATGATGCACCGGAAAGATAAAAGGTAATGAATTCAACTTTGTAACGGGAAAAGAAAAGCTCAAGATTTGTTTCTTGTAGAATATTTGAAACACAATCTGCTTAGTGCCAATCAAGTCTGGGACCGAGGGTGTGAAGTTTTTTCTACCTCTAAAGACCGAATAAAAACTGTGGATTCAGGTCACCTAGTTGCAAAAGGTATAAGAACAGAAACAATGTCTATGTTTTAAAATAAGAAGAAGAAGAATGCAACTTAAGCAAATATGAAAGTTCGTTGTGGTAAAGGAGAGACTTGGTCACCTAAATTTTGATCATAATCAAACTCAAAACAATAAGCAAAGTAAAAGATCTTCCAAGATATCAAAGCCATATGACTCTATCATTTGTAAACCATGCCGACAGGGAAAGCGCATTTCCGTGACTGAAGTTCAAATCTAAAACTTTCCCTCAACAACGTAAAACCTCTTCTCGCTAGTACATATGGATCTATAAAATCATCAAGGAAAGAAGGTACAGGAAAAGAAAATTACTTTATGTTGATTATTGATGACTATTCTAGACTAACTTGGGTTGCCTTCTTTTGAAAGAAAGATCCAAGCATTTGAAAAATTCAAGGTATTTAAGGCTCCTAATCGTAGAATCAAACAAGAAAAAAGATTAAAGGTAGGTAAGGTCCGAGAGGAGGAGGAGAGTTCAATTCATGAAACTTCAAAGAGTTATGTGATAAGCATGGATCAAAAGAGAGTACACAATTCCAAGGACTCCACAACAAAAATGGAGTTGTTGAGAGACGACAGGTCAAGATGTTAAAATGGCAAGATTAATGATGAATGAAAGGAACATATCTCTGACATATGGAAGTAATTCATACAACCGCTCATATCCTTAACAGCTCATCTCTAATCATTTCATATCCCAACAAAGCTCATCCTCAGACCGCTTCAAATATCACGTTGACAATACCCCCTGGTATGAACTCTTTGGTTTGGTAGGACCCCACCAATCAAGCATTTTAAAGTTTTGGGAGAGCTCACATCAAGAACAATGATGAAAAATATTGGCAAATATGATGAAAGGACTGATGAAGGTATCTTCTTGGTTATGCTACAAACAAGAAAGGGTACAAATGTTACAATAAGAGACCGCACAAACTAGTTGATTGTATAGATATAAAAGTTGATGAAGAAATTCTAGTCGTAAATGTAAGCAAAGCAGTGCTAAACCAATAACAAAAGATACGCTTGAAGATGAAGATGAACAGTCCAAGGATCGTGAAGAGAAGAATCTGACCGACGAAGATATGAATATTCAAACTCCACACACAACAACAGAAGAAGCAAATCACCTCTAATTATTAGAAAGAGTCATCCCTGAAATCGAGCACTGGATATAAATGAAGGAGTTCATTACAAGAAGGAAAATTGATTAAAGACTCCTAACAACTTACGTTTCCGCCCATGACTGACCTAAAATTTTTGAGGAAGCTAGCTGTAGAAGATAATTGATTAGAGAAGAACTAAGAGATTGACTGCATTGAGAAGAACAATACACTTGGGAGCTTGTCCTGACTCCAAAATACAAGAATTAGGTTCATGGGTGTCTGTAACAAAATGAATTAAAAATGACAAGTTGTTAGAAATAAGATAGATTGACCGGTGGCGGGTATGCATAAGTTGAAGGTCAAGACTTTGATGAAACTTTTGCACCAATGGGAAGATTGGAAGCTATTAGAATATTCCTTGCTTATTCATGTCATAAGAACTTCAAAGTTTATCGATGGATGTTAAGGTAACATTTCTTAATGGAGATCAGAGGAAGAAGTATATATGGAACCCGGGCGATCTCTTTGACAGATAATCGTAATTATGTTTGTAAGATGAAGAAGGCCTTATATGGACTAAAAACAAGCACCACGAGCTTGGTATTATAGATCGACAAATTTCTACAAGAAAAAGGTTCAAGAAAGGCATCAAGGATACAACCTTATATTAATTCCAAGGGTGATAATTTACTAGTTGTTTTGGTTTATGTAGATGATATTATTTTGGTCGCATTAATGAATCATTCAAAGTGGTTTTCTAACTCTATACAAACATAATTTGAAATGTCCATGATAGAGAACTGGCTATATTTTATTGACTTACAAGTAAAACAAAGCTCTACTGTGAATTTTTATCTCAAGAAAAATATTTGAAAGAGATGTTGGAAGAAATTTCAGATGAAGATTCTATAGTTAGCAATACACCCATGGTGGTGGTTGGTTGGCAGATGAGTAAAGATGATATCTCACCTTATGTTGATCAAAGAAAATATCGCTCTATGATAGGAAGTATTATGTACATCACAAAGATCCCGGCCCCGATATAATGCAAGTTGTTGGTATGGTAGGCCGTTTTCAGTTTGCTCCCAAACAAAGTCATTTGGCAGATGTAAAAAGGATATTTAAATACTTGAAGGGAACAATGAATTATGGTCTGTATCCTAGAAATCAATTCCAGCTTAACCGGCTTATCTGGACATGCGATTAAGCAAACTGCGTTGATGAGAAAAGCACCGCTGAGGAGCACTTTTCCTGGGTGACTCATTAGTTTACGCATTAGTAAAAATAAAGGATCCATTTCATTATCCACTACGAGGCGTAATATATTGCTGTCAGCCGCTACTTGTCGCACACAAATTTTATGGATGGTAACAAACCTTTGCAGATTCTAAGGTAAATTATTAATCCATCCCATTCCACCACAGATAACACCAAAGGCTATTAGTGTTCCAAGAATCATTTTATTCATTCCAAGACTAATCATATTCCTATAAAGTATCATTTTCTCAGAGAACAAGTTACAAAACAGATTGTTCAGTTGAATTATATACCTTCTACAAACAGATTGTTGATATCTTTAATTGGAAACGCTAGCGAAACATCCCTTTCGATATTCCCGCCAAAAGTTAGTTATAACTTCGTCTTTAACTGCTCACCCTCGGTTAGGGGATTACTTATTGAATATCTATGATTTCAAGATTCTATATAGTCACGGGGAGTATGTTCTACAATGCGATCAAAGGAAGAATGTTTCTTCTTGACATTGATGCCAAAGGGGAGAAAAGAGTTCTGAGAGGAGATCCGAAATGCAATGCATGGCGCGGTGTTGCCATCAATGCCAAAGGGGAGATTGTTGGCAAATATTTAACGTGACAGTTGAATGGAAAATATTTATTGTGACATCAATTTTGTCATTGATGGCAAGTAACATAAGTAAAGGAAGAATGTACAGAGGATTGATGTCAAAGGGGGAGATTGTTGCAAAATATTTAACAGATAATGAAAAATACTTAATGCATATCAATGCTTGTCATTGGATGGCAACATAAGTATAGGAAGAACGTACAGAGATTTACGTAAGAGGCCAGTTTGTACGGTACGCATAAATAGAAGGTAAGTCTGAAGGTCGAATGATCAAGGCTGCATCGAGCTAAGGCAACGCAATATTGATCGAGTGATCGAAGACTCGTAAAGTTTGAGATGAAATACTAATCGTTGGATCCCATCCAAAAATTCCCGATGTACGAAATCAACAAAGGTCGATCTCGACCAAGATTCCAAATTCTGTCTAATTTCATGGATCGAGTGTTGAATATGTCAAAGGTTATTAACATCAATCCCGCATTTCGCGATATGCGAAATCACACTTGATCGTGAGCTATTGAGTCAAGATTGAATTGGACTTGATTACAACTCGTAATCGAATTTTGTGGATCGAGTGTTGAACATGTCAAAGCTTATTAACATTAGGAATCGATTTCGCGATATAAAATCAATTTGATCGCAGAGCCGCTGAGTCAATATTGAATTGACTATCATCCAACTCCTTATCGAGTTTTCGTTGAACGACATGGAGGCAAAATAAATGATGGGCTATGAATTCACGTAAATCGCTGATAGCGAAATCATGATGATTGTAAACCGGCCGATCAATATATGATCCGGATCGCTGATTCGACTTTATGGAATTTCGCGGACGAGATTTGTAAGGATGCTGATTGAACATTAGAATTAATTCGTGATATGCTTAAATTGTGAGCGCCTTTGCTAAGATCGCGGTCACAACCCTTGGTCATGAGAAAGGGAAGGAGTGAGTCCAAATAAGATCCATTTCGGAGCTTCAGATACCAGGACATGAAGGTCGAGATTAATTTGGGTACATGAATGCCAAAATGTTGAAACCCATCGCTAGTTAATAATAAAGTTCATCCAATGGTGCGGATAAATTGGAATATGATCTGAAGGTTAATGCCTCTCACACAATTAACCCCTCAAGACGACTGAGAATAAACGATTCGATTACAACTACATGCTTCAGCTTGCTAGGATGTTTGTCTTCCTTTGGGTCAAGAAGATGGAAGTTGAATCACCGAGGGTGTATAAAGAAAAAGAGAAAGACAACAAGGGTTGGTTGTCTGCATAAAAGAAATGAAACTCTAGAAGAAAAGAAAAGGAGAGAGGATGCTAGTATGAGATTGAGCATATGTGCAATGTGATATGAAACACACGAAGCAAAATAACGGAACAAGTTGAAGAAGAGAAGAATGATAGTACGAGTTGATGCAGACCAGACCAAGGAACACATACGAAGAAGAAAATGAATTGTAGAACGCTTAGAAGATGACCATGTACGTGTAACAAAGAAAGATTATTGGTAAGAAATGATTTTTCTCCTTAGTTGATACCTTTATTTATTCACAATGCTATAGGAGGTTGGGAGGTGCCTGAGGATCAAGCTTCCTCAGAGGTTCAAGGGAGCTTGAACACAGGAAGTTAGGAAGCCCATCCTGCTGCACCAGAGAAATGAGGGGTGGTAGGGTGGGGAAAAGCTAGGGAGAACAAGTGTTCTTGTTATACAAGTTGGAGCCTGAGTAACTGGAAGTTGCTCCATCCAAATTTCAGGCCGGAAAGTTGGTGCTTCCTTCAGGGTAAGTGCTAGGAGAAACCAGTGGAGTTGGTGCTTCCTTCTAGTGGGTGCTAGAGAAACCAGAGAGTTGGTGCTCCTCAAACAAGTTGTAGCTTGTGTGAGGTAGCAGCCCTACATTGAGTTGGTGCTCAATTAAAGATGATGTACGTAACTTAAAAGACTCCGACTTATCATTTCAAGAAGAAGAGGTTTTCCTTTATGGGTTTCCCGCGGAAAATATGTCTCTCGCATACCTCCTTTATGCGTGACTCCATGCTTTCTACTTTTACTATCCATATGTTGCATATTGTTGATGAATCACTCTTGAAGAAAGATTAATAATAATATTTTAATAGACTTAAAATGGTTTAAGCTCAAAGACGATTGATTCACCCCCCCTCTTAGTTGTATTAGTAATTTCAACATACTATCCGTTCCAATCTAATGGCCTATAAAATCCCTTTTTAGCTTTATTTGGAATTATCATCCGTTGCCTCGAACTTAATTTGAATGGAGGTTTGAAGAATCCAACAAACATGGATAACCCTATCAGTTGGATAACCCAAGATTCCCGTTGGCCTTGCAGAATTTTTCTTCCAGTTCTTAATGGTGTTGGTCTTCCAGAGTGGTCAACTATGCCTCGGCCTTTTCTGGTATTTTGGAAGAAACTAGCAACTTCTTTTTATGATTGTGTCAGTCAAAATGAAGTTATCAAACCTATCCATGGTAACTATTGATTCATTTTTCTTTGTAATTTTTTTTGAATGTACGCCCTGCAAACATATCCATGTTTGGTATTAATTAATATTAACTCTTCGTGTTGTTTTTTTGGAGATGGATGGGCAATACAATAGTTGTCTACAACAAAAACTTCTTGCAAACTTGTCGATGTGGAGTTTGTGTAAGAAGAAAACCTTTTAAATTCCAAATAAAATTTACATAAATAATTTATATATAAAATATTGAAATTAGAAATATATTAATATATATTAATATAAATTGATTTTATTTTGTTTATTGAATTTAATTTGGGTGGTTGGAAGGAATGTTTCTTATCTTTTCACAAGTGAATATTGTTGACTAGGTACTTTAAAATAAATTTATGCTCCCTATTTTATGTTTATTATTAATCTATCATTAAACTAGATACCCAATTCTATGTTTAGCCAAGGTTGTTGGGAGGGAATGATTGTTAAGCTCTTAATGAGTATCTTGTTATAATGGATTCCATCCTTGTTGTTGATCCACCTTGTACAAACTCTCATAAACAAAGAAAAGAAGAAAAACTAGTAGGAAAGACCTCCTCTCCAAAAGATAGTAAATATCGATTGAACATTCCAAACTAATGAGGCAATGAGAGCTAATCCACACCCCTAAAATAAATTGATCCTCTAGAATTGAGTCTTGACACAAAAGGCTTGATGAGGTACTAATTTACAACTATGAAAACATCATATGATGAGTGTCCCTATAGATGCAAATCCATATCACTCGAGTGTAGGGGTCACTAATCATTACAACATTTGAGTTAATATAGGAATTAGTGTTGTGTACATGGCTCACTCTTGATCTCGATCAAAGGGTGAGTGAAAAATCACACGAGCAACCATTTCATACCAACATGTTGAGCTAAGTGGAAAAGATGATGGCAATGGATCTCACAAGTGATGACTAAAGTATGGAGTATGAGCTAAGGGTGACACAAATGAAAAACAAACTAAGAAAGAAACACTCCAAAGTAGGGATCTCTAAGGGACTGCAAAACAAGGCACTGCATGGAGACAAATTCCTAGTTACATTCCTAAAACTATATGCACTAGTGGCACAAAATACACTACTCAAAGGTGTATAACAACAGGTACCATAAATAGCCATCATGAACAACAATCCTTGATATAGGTCCCTTAAAACAAGGTCATGTTAGATACCCCTTTACAATAGAGGAATCAACATCTATTCATTGAGCTGATGAGAAAAACAATATCAACTAAGAAAATCATTATGGTGTGCAACCACTCATTCAGTAGAATGCTCTTCACAACTCCTCAAACAAAATGGAAAATATAAATTTCTCTTAAGAAATATGGAAAAAACTTAGCCTATAACCTCTAAAATACAATTCTAAAATACAATAAATTGGCAAAATAAACAATCTACCAAAGAGCCTGGAAAATAAAATCCATACTTCATACTTTTTGTTAAACATGGGAGTTGAACGATGTTCTCCCCAAAAGCAATCAAAGGAAGCAAGAGTGTATATTTGAGAATTAACAATGATCTAATTAACCACAATTCTCATTGAGATATTAGATCTAATGAGTAGAATTTTAAACCAAATCTAAGGCCTTTATAGAGGCATGATCTAAGGCCTTTATAGGGGATGATATGGAGTCGAATGACAAAAATCTTGATCCATGCAATCATTGACATAGAATTTTTTTTACAATAAAAGAAAAACACCTTTTGAGCCTAAAATACAATACTTTCCACCAATTAACATATGGCTATATCACCCCTAGTTCAGTATAGAATCATCTAACAAGAGCGTCGCAAGGGGATTTGACCACGTAACTATGAAGAAACCCCAGCTCTGACATAGTAAAAACCGCCTCAAACTCAATATCCACTAGCTAGATGGATAGAGGAATGATGAAACATGTCTTAAATAGCCTCATTGTCAAGCACCACAGCCAGGTCAGTACGCTCTAGCAATGAGTGTGTTGATAGCATGTTGTTGTAGGGATTGAATAAATACGAAGAGACATGGAAAACTGGGAAGACGTGTACACATTAAAACCCAACTTGGATTTCTTTCCACAATCAACACAAATTTTCTCCAATAGAAGCGATCTCTAGCCAAATCCGATACCACCTCTCACAACGTGGAAGAGAAGGAAACGTTGCATGCTTGTACATTTGTCTTCCAACTTCTAGATTAGATCTAGGCATAGATCCATTATTTGATTGTGAACTCATGGCTGTGACGGAATAGTCGCCATCCATGAGTTGGTCGTTCACGTTCAAAGGAATAGTCACCATCCATTGTCTACGTTAATCAGGATGCCTATGATCTCAACGCCACCCACTGATCTGATCATAACAGTGACAAATCTACACTTCCAATATGCAATTGAAAGAACCACACAAATTGTCGTATGTATCAGATATCAGTTGGCATGAGAATGCAGATCAAATTGCACTGAGGATATCAGTTGGCATCATTTGAAAGATTGAATCGACAAATCAACCCTGAAAAGAGTTTGAAAAACCTCCAAAATTTAGCTCCACCCATGAAATACAGATTGAAAACATTGAATCGACATATCAATACTGAAAAAGGTTTGAAAAACCTCCAAAATTTAGCTCCACGCATGAAATACAACTCAGATTTTCAAACCTCCGAAATTTAACTCCACGCATGAAATACAAATCAAATTGGATCTGTAAAAAAAAGGTTTGCGAAATATCCACAAAATCTAGGATCCCGTATTTGAGATAATCGATCCCACACACTAGACCAAGATATGTGCAAACACGCCCATATCTGAGACAATGGACCACAAACCAGAGGTGAAACAAAAAATCACATAGCTGAGAACATAAGAAAAACAACAAGAAAGGTATACACTTGTTCAGAAAACAAGTAGGGATGGAATGGCCTTCTCTAATACCATGTGGAGATCTAAGGATCAACCTGGATCATGAATCATACTCATACTATCAAAGAATAATTTATTAATTTGAATGAATACTAACCAAGAATAATCTATTAATTTGAATGATTAAAGATCAAGAAAGGTTTTTCATTTATAGAAATGAAAGGATGCAACAAATAACTAAAAATAATTGTTCAGTTGAAAACCTACATAAGTTGAAAACCTACATAAGAATAAGACCCAACAAATAACTAAGAATAATTATTTAGTTGAAAACCTAGATAAACTTACAACTCACAATGTAACCTGACCTGAAAGAAAAAGAAAAAACACCCCTTCAACAACAAATTCTCTTCTATGGATTTAGTTGAAAACCTAGATAAACTTACAACTCACAATGTAACCTGACCTGAAAGAAAAAGAAAAAACACCCCTTCAACAACAAATTCTCTTCTATGCCAAGACCAAGTCACAACTCATCAATATGCTGGGTGAATCATAGGCCGATGAATTAATTGCCAACCCTCTATTCATGGTATGAATATCAAGTGGCTCTGATGGCTACATTGGCAACTATCTTTCCCCTTTCAGTTTCGACTATTTTTATTAGCACCCAACTAATTTTAGGAGACACTACTTAATCACCCAACTGTAATATTCACTACAATAAGATATATTTATCTATTAGCTTCAATCTTATGCAAATACATCAAAAGTTTTTTAGGAGGTACGTAATTTAGCTTTTGATCATTTTTTTTCTATAGACACTCTACAGTGTGGGTGTAAGAAAGATAGTGGTGGCGGGTATGAGACCCATTAGATGCACTCGATTCCTTCGATCAATTAGCATTCCAGTGTCTCGTGCCTATGTACGTTCATACTATGCAAATAACGTGGCTAGAGGTTTCAATAAAGCAGCAACAAAAATGATGAACGAGTTAATTCAAGATATTCCTGGATTGATAGTTGTTCATGAAAATACCTTTTGTCAGAAGATTAATCATTCCATAAGAGTTGCACAGCCTTGACCGCCTTATCCATTTAAATATCGAAGAGTTATCATCGTCACCCAATTTCATTTTTTTAATCAAATATCAAAGGGGCAATGAATTATTAATGGTCTAGAAAATTCAAATTGAGGTGTAAATTTTTTTGAAGAGTTGTGCGCCTTGACCACCTTATCTATTTAATGATCAAAGAGTTATCACCATATCAAAGGGGCAATGAACCATTAATGTTATGGGAAATCCAAATTTGATTTAGGTGAAACAAAGGGGGTAAGTTAACAGACTATATATATAATTCTGATTTTGTAATATAGAAAGAAAATTGATAATAAAATTTTGAGAGTGTTAACAAGGGATTTTATAATATGTTCTTGTTTGAATTTGAGTTTAAAAACTCATTATAATGTTTAGATTAGATTTATTACAGAGTATTTATTTAGTTGTAGCATGCATATTCTGTTTTCTATTTCTATATGAGTTTAAAACTTCATTTAAATTCATGTGTTTTCTATATCAATTTAAAACTTCATTTAAATTCATGTGCTGTGAATTTTTTTGTTGTACTATATATTGAGCTTTTAGTACAAAAGTACTGGGTTGATTTACTATTACATGCAATGATTCATTGAAATTATTTTTCTCCTAGAGTTTTTAGTCTCCTTTTATAATTCTCGTATTTCTGCTATAACTCTGTTTTATTGTAATATCCATTTTACTCTATGTTGAAACACCTATTGAAAATGTTGTTGTAAAACAAAGTATAAATCTTTATTTATGATGTAGGAGTGGTTGACTTAAGTTTTTGTTGAAACACATGCTCGTGATGTTACACAGTGCTAAAACTCATGTAGTAATTGTTCATTGGTTTTTGAAGCACTCCCGTGCATCCTTCATTTTGTTCATTGTTTTTTGAAGCACTCCCCTGCATCCTTCATTATGGTATCAGAGCTAGTGATATTTCTAATTCCTCGTTGTAACTGAATACAATGATTTGGAATTTGATCTGAAATGGCTACAAAGAGTAGTTTGGCTCAACCATAGATTCGTGTTCTAACTCAAAGGAATTATGACTCTTGGTTTATCCGAATGAGAACCATTCTACGTTCTCAAGATCTTTGGGAATTTGTTACTATTGGTTATCCGAAGCTTGTTGAACAAGTAGCAGAAATGGCTATGGAAAATGCTAAGCGAATTTTGTTGAAGGAGAATAGAAAGAAACATAACAAAGCCCTTGGTCTTATTGAGTATGGCCTAACTGAAACCATATTTCCGAAAGTGTCAAGTTTCATGTCTTCAAAGCAAGCTTGGGACACTCTTGAAACTAGCTATCAAGGTGTATCCAAGGTGAAGATTGTCAAGGTTCATAATTTGAGAAGGGACTTTGAGAATATGAAGATGAAGGAAAATGAGTCAGTTGATAGTTTCATGAATGAAGTCATGAATGTTGTGAATTATCTTATGCAATATGGTGAAGACCTCTCAGACAAGAGAGTAATTGAGAAATTTCTCATATATTTTCCAAAGAAGTTTGAATTTGTAGTTGTACCCATAGAAGAATTTAAAGATATTACTATAACGCATATTGATGAATTAACTGGTTATGTGATTACTCATGAATTGAGGATGACTATATATGACAATTCATTAGAGAATTCCTTCAAATCCCAACTTCATGTTACTAGAGGAAGAGTTAGGGGAAGGTCTAGTAGCAGAGGATGAGGAGTCTGAACTGCTAATCAAAGAGACAACAAAAATGATTTAGAATTTGAGGAGAAAATTCAACAGAATCCTCCTAGTTTAAGGGTGAGTAGCAATAGATCGTGGAAGAAAGGAAATCAGAGGTATGATAAATCTAAGGTACAATGTTTATTGTAAGAAATTTGGACATTATGCTAACTAGTGTTGGAAGAAGCAAGAAGATGTTGGAAAGTAGTCTCTACACATGACAAAAGAGTCAGAGGATAATGAGAAACCTATTTTTTTGAATTTTAATGTCACCGAAGAAAGTTCAAATGATGTTTGGTTTTTGGACAACTGATGTAGCAATCACATGACTGGAAATAAATACGTGCTTTCCAGTTTAGATAGCAATATTCAGTCTGAGGTCAAGTCAGGTAATGAAAGTAAGTTAAGAGTTAATGGTAAAGGTGTGGTTCATGTTTATACTAAGAATGATGAAAGAAGAAAAATAGATGATGTTTATTATGTAGATGGTATGAAATTCAATCTCATAAGTGTTCAACAACTAATAGAGAAAAATTACACAGTGTTCTTCAAGAACAAGGTATGTACAATTTATGAAAAGTATCCAAGTAAGCAATTGATTTTCAGAGTAGAGATGACAAAGAATATAATGTTTCCACTTATTATGAGAAATGATATGACTAACTCTTTGAATTCTTATAAAGATAAAGGTTTAGATGATTCATGGCTATGGCATTTGAGGTATGGAAATTTACGTTTTTTATGTCTAGATTTGTTGTAGAAGAAGAAAATGGTGAAGGGGTTGCCCAAGAAGACAACAAGCTCGTGTGAGAGTTGGATACTTGCAAAACATCATAGGGATAAATTTATTTATAGAGTTTCATATAGGGATAAAGATCTATTGGAACTTGTTCACACAGACTTATGTGGACCGATGAAAACATCTTTATTGACTAGTAATGTCTATTTTATGACTTGTATTGATGATTTTAGTAAAAAAACTTGGGTTTATTTGCTTAAGCATAAATATGAATCTTTTGATATATTTAAGAGGTTTAAAGTTGTGGTTGAAAAGGAGAGTGGCAAATATATTAAAGTCTTGAGATCAAACAAAGGAGGTGAGTATATGCTAATTGATTTCATGGAGTTTTGTGAGTATCATGGAATCAAGAGACATTTTACTACTTGTTATACTCCACAACAGAATGTAGTAGTTGAAAGGTAAAATCAAACCATTATTAATATGGCTCGAAGTGTGTTGAAGGAGAAGCATATTCTGAACGAATATTGGGGTGATGCAATTATTTATTGAATATATATTATGAATAGGAGTCCAACTAAGAGTGTGAAAAAACAAGTTCCCCAGGAATCTTGGAGTGGTAAGAATAACAATGTATCCCATTTGAGTATTTTCGGGTGTGTAGCTTATTCACATGTACCGGAAGAGATGAGAAGAAAATTGGATGAAAAAAGTGAGAAATGTGTCTTTGTTGGAAACAATGAGGACTCTAAGGCATATAGACTCTATAATCCCATCACCAAGAAGTATGTTATTAGTTGAGGTATTGAGTTCAATGAAGAAGAGGCTTGGGGTGGTAGCATTGACAAAATTGTTTAAGGGGGAGCTAGAATATCCCATGAAGACGATGATAGAGATGGCAAGGCCGTAAAGGGTGGAAATTTGACTCCATAGTCACATACATCTACAATAAGAACTTGTGCAAGACAATCACCATGAGTCATCCCATCAAAAATAAGAATTCCCAGAACATATGGGCATAGAGAGCCATTAGGTCATGGTGGACTACAAATAGGATAAGAGGTAAGTGATGAATCATATCCTACTTTAGCATCATTAAGAAAGAAAACTAGGGGTTATAAGACTAGAAGTTTAAGAGAATTGTATGGGAACAATAATGAATTAGATCAAGTTTCAAATTTTGCATTAATTTCATAAGATCCTGTAAATTTTGATGATTTTGTTAAGAAAGAAGTTTGGGTAGAAGCTATGAATGAGAAAATTGATGCCACATAAAGGAATAGCACTTGGGAACTTGTAGATTTACCTAAAGATAAAAATTATATAGGGGTTAAATGGATTTACAAGACCAAATTAAATGTTGAAGTTGAAGTTGAGAAACACAAGGAAAGTCTTGTAGCTGAGGAGTTCAATCAACAACATGGTATTGATTATAATGAAACTTTTTCACCTGTAGAAATGATTGATACAGTAAGAATGGTATTATCCATTGTTTCTCATAATAAATGGTGTATGTACTATATGAATGTAAAATATGCATTTTTAAATGGTTTTATGGAAGAAGATGTTTATGTGAACAAAGTGAAGGATACGATATTGATGGACAAAAAGGTAATGTCTACACGTTAAAGAAATAATTGCATGGATTGAAACAAGCACTTAGAGTATGGTATACTAGAATTAATTAATACTTGAAAGGTGAAGGGTTCAGTAGGAGTCCTAGTGAGCCAACACTATATACAAAGGTAAATCAGGAAGGTAAACTCTTGATTGTATGCTTTCATGTTGATGATTTGATTTTCAGTGTTCACTAATTTTTTTTCAGTAGATGAGTTTAAGACAACCATGAAAACTGAGTTTGAAATCACTGAGTTAGGAAGGATGAAATATTTTCTAGGCATTGAAGTAAATCAATCTGAAGATGGTATTTTTATTTTTCAAAATAAGTTTGCAAAGGACATATTGAAAAGGTTTAGGATGGTGAATTGTAAGCCAATTGTAGCACCAATTGAAACTTGCACACAACTCAATAAGAATGATGAGGGGTCATGTGTTGATCCAAATCTGTTAAAAGACTGGTTGGAAGTCTTATGTATTTGAAAGCAACAAGACGTGATATTATGTTTGTTTTAAGTTTTGTTTCTAGATTGATGGATTCTCCAAAGAGTACTCATTGGCAAGCATGAAAAATGATCCTAAGATATGTCACTGGAACAACTAATTATGGTGTCTTGTACACATTAGATTCATATTTTAAGGTTATTGGATATACTCATAGTGATTTTTCAAGTAGTATAGATGACACGAAGAGCACATCAGGATATGTGTTCATCTCTGGATCAAGATCTATAGCATGGGCGTCAAATAAGCAACCCATTGTGATTTTATCATGTGTTGAGGCAAAGTATGTTGCAAAAACAACAATTGCATGTTATACTATGTGGTTGAGAAGGATTGTGACTGAGTTGTTGCATGAACAACAAGTATCAACTCAGATTTTCTCTGATAATAAATCAGCCATTCATCTGTCATGTAATCATGTTTTCCACAACAAAACTAAGCATATTGATACAAAATATCATTTTATTCGAGAGTTGATAAACAATGATGAAATTTTTGTAGAGTTTTGTAAATTTCAAGATCAATTTGGAGACATGTTTACAAATCCCTTAGCAAAGGAATTATTTGAAATTCACAGAAAGAACATTGGGGTTTGTGAACTGTAAAAAAATTGTGGATTTTTGTTTTTGGGTGAAATGGTTAAGGGGGAGAATGTCAAAAGATTAATCATTCCACCACTCAAAAGATGACTTATCTCAACCGATCAAATTTTGAATATTTTCCACCGCCTTGACCTCCTTATTCATTTAATGATCGAAGAGTTATCACCGTCACATCATTTCATTTTTTACTGATCAAATATCAAAGGGGCAATGAACCATTAACGTTATGGAAAATCCAAATTCGATTTAGGTGCATCGAAGGGGAAAGTTAACTCACTATATATATATATATATATATAGATATATAATTCTAATAATGTTCATATTTATTACAGAGTATTTATTTTGTTGTAGCATGCATACTTTGTTTAAAACTTCATTTAAATTCATGTGCTATGAAATGTTTTGCTGTAGGAGCTATTGAGTTTTTATTACATAAGTACTGAGTTGATTTAGTGTTCCATGAAATGATTCATTGAAGTTATTTTGTTGCTAGAATATGAGTTTTTAGTCTCTTGTTATAATTCCCCAATTTTTTATATAACTTTGTTTTGCTTTAATAGCCATTTTACTCTTTGTTGAAACACTTGTTGAAAAGGATGTTGTAGAACACAATATTGATCTTTGTTTATGATGGAGTGGTTCACTTAGGTTTTTGTTGTAATAGCTCCTTATTATTTACTGAAACAGTTGTTGAAACACCTGGCTATAGCTTACACTTGTGGTACATAGTGTTGAAACTCGTGTAGTAATTGCTCATTGTTTTCTGAAGCACTCCATTGCATCCTTCACCTTCCACATTCTCTACAACATTGTTGTCAATCCACATAAATGTGGTCAGTTAAATATCATATGCTAATCCAAAAACCCTGAACTCCACAAGATATTTAGGTCATGTAAATCGTGATCAACGCAATGCCAAGAGATATTTGATTGTGGTGATGAACAAGTTTCACTATGTTTGACCCAAATTTAACCCAAATTTAACTTCTTTAAGATTTCATCCATCCAATGGACATGTAGAAAAGTCAAATATTGAATTATGTTGACTTTTCTCCATGCCTATTGAATGAAATGAATCTGCAAAAGAGATAAGGATTTCCGAATGTTTTATTTTTATGAAGGATAGGTTTCACTAATTCACAAGCTTCCTATTGTGAAGTGGGAGGAGGTTACCATGGTATAATATCACGCCTTCCTTTCATCGACTACTATGAGCAAAGATGAGAAATTATGTTTTGGGATGCATATCATCCAATGGAAACTACTAGCATATTGATCAGAATTCGACAAATCACTCATTTATAACAAAAGGACACATTTTTCACATTTTCTTGAACAAGTAATACAATTTGCATGTTACTTAAAGTAAAGCTTCTACAAATCCATAGAATTATTCCTTGAAATGTAACATTATTTAACACATAAAAGTGACGATTACATGAAATTTAGAATCAATACAAGTTGTTTCAACTTGTATTTTTTAATCCATAAAAAAGAGGTAAATTTGTGAGGGACGTTAATGGAAATTGAATTGTTCATTCTATGTGAAGGTTTTTCTTACATCGCTTAAAAAACAATATGATAGTTAGAACAACACAAAGACTCTCACCCTCACATGACATTCATTATGTGTGGCATGACTATCGTGAAAGGACTCTTAGATTCTCTTTCGTTAATCTAATATGAACACAAAGGGTCTTGATCCCTCTTGTGACATTAACATGTCTATCATGACAATACCATCAGATTCTTTCAATTAAACGTAACATAGGACCTTCTCCTATAGCAAGTGGATCTCTAAATCATTTAAGTGTGAACATAATAATATTGCTTTTTCAATGTAAATTGTTTATAGTAACCCTATTCTTTCAATTAAACGTAACATAGGACCTTCTCCTATAGCAAGTGGATCTCTAAATCATTTAAGTGTGAACATAATAATATTGCTTTTTCAATGTAAATTGTTTATAGTAACCCTACACGATGACAACACAAACTTTCTTGATATCAACTTTGATATAATGAAAAAATAACAAAAATTCTTTTGAGAATTATAATAAAAGTGAAAACAATAATAACAATCCCAAGATAATCGACAACCTCACATGGTGATAATGATGATGTCAACATGACATTCTTATTGATGAAGAAAAATATTAAACATATTTAATATGATACCAACATAACTTTCTTGATTTAAGTGCACTACAGGAAAAGGGTAAACTTTATTAAAAAAACAAACACATGAAAAGAAAAGCCCTTTATTAAAAAAAACAAACATATGA
>SNQJ01S0061970.1:51885-96380 GCA_010110895.2 Picea sitchensis | reverse complement strand
TTCGGGGTTCAACATTTCGGTAATTCCAATGACAGGAAACCGGGGCACTTGGCATTGAAAACCCCAAAGTCGTGAAATGTGACGTGTCTTTGGAGTAGGGTTATGGTCACGGAGGAAGCAATCACATTTCGGTATTTCGACATTTTGGGGTCCGTGAAGTAGAGGAGGTAGTGACTTTGGAATCGAGAGTTTCAAACTCCCGGTATGCGAAATCCCGAAAAGGTCGCTATTTCAGAATTTGAGAATTGACGTGACAAGTGATTTGGGGTCAAGAGTTTCAAACTCCCGGTACACGGAATTCCAAAAGGCCATTGATCTAGCCAAAGAAGAAATTTCAGAGTTCGAGGAATCATAAGGGAAGAGGAACGATTATTGGTTGTTCGCTGAAAGTCTCGAAAGCCGAAATTTGTGGGCAACAAGTGGCATGTGTTCGGTGCATTGAAGGAGTCAACATTTCGGCATTTGCCAAGAGCTATGGAAATACATCGGGACTCTCCAACTGCCGAAACTTGAAGTCCTTTGTGGCTTAAAAAAAGGGTTTGATTAACCCTTGGCATGGTTTTAGGGAAGATCTTGAGTGGATCTCGGCCCGAGGGTAGGGGGTCTGCGTCAAAGTGGTATTAGAGCACAAAACAAATTCTTTTCTTTCTGTAGTAGAGATAAAAGAGGAAAAATTTTCAGCCATGCCACCGAGAGGAAGATATAGGCCAATGCATGATCCAGTAGTGGAAAGAGAAATGCGTGAGTTACATGTGAGACTTGATGCTATGGAGAAAACACAGAGGCACACAATCGACGTTGGGGATATCAGTGAGGATGAAAGTTAAAATGAAGCTGGAAATGAAGGAGAAGAAGTTGCAGTCGAAGATGCTACAGATGAATGTCTATTCATGGTTGTTGCAAGGATAGGTGCCAGAGGAAAAATGGACATTTCAGTGTACAAAGGAAGCTTGGACGTTGAAGAATTTATAGACTGGATTAGAGCTCTAGACAAATACTTCGACTATGAGGATGTCAAGGAAGATAAGAAAGTCAAACATGTCATTACTAGACTTAAAGGGCATGCAACACTGTGGTGGGATGAACTGCATGTTGACAGACGCTGCAAGGGCAAGCAGAAAATAAAAAAACTGGGATAGAATGGTTGCAAAGATGAGAGCCAAATTTATACCGAGGGATTATCAAATCACTCTGTTTTGGAGGATGCAAAATTCGAGACAAAAGATGATGTCAGTGAAGGAATACACTGAAGAATTCTATAGGATAAACATCATAGAAGGTCAACGGGAAAACGATGACGAAAAAGTTGCTAGGTACATGAATGGTTTGCGATATGACATTCAAGATGAGATGGGCATGATGACCATTCGAAATGTGGACGATGCTTATTAGATAGCTCTGAAAGCTGAAGAGAAGTTGAGCCGTAAGCAAGGTCAAAGAGGCCGAGGTAGAAGTCAAGCCAGAGGAAAAACAATTACCTAGGAAAGGACTCAGAAACCTAAAGAAGAGGGAAAGAAACCTCAAACTCAACCTGAGAGAGGAGGAAGCTCACAGAGAAGGTAGTATGCTAATAGAAATACTTTTCCTTGAGCCAGAGGAAGAGGAAGAGGTAGAGGAGGTGAAGTGAAATGCTTTGTCTATGGAAAAATAAGACATAAATCCTATGAGTTTCCAGATAAGAATAAATATGGTGGTGAAACTCACATTGTCGAAGCTCAGGGACAGAATGTTGAGGCAGAAGACAGTGAGGACAGAAGATCTTTGATGATGAGGAAAGTTCTCTTGAAGCCAGAGAAGGAGGCAGAGAACCTATCCCAAAGAAACAATCTGTTTCGGATTGCTTGCAAAAATAAGGATAGAGTATGCAAGGTCATAGTGGACAGTGGGAGCATAGACAATCTCGTATCTATAGAGATGGTAGAAAAGATGGAGCTAGAGACTGGTGTACATCTAAGCCCATACAGAGTTTTGTGGCTACAAAAAGGACATCAGGTAAATGTCACTAAACAATGTTTAGTTGGGTTTAAAATAGGAGGATATAAGGATGGAATATTATGTGATGTCATTCCTATGGATGTTTGTCATCTATTGCTGGATAGACCATGGAAATATGACATAAACGTAGTTCATGTTGGGAGAAAGAACATGTACACCCTGAAAAGAATGGTAGGAATCACATGTTGTTGCCGATTAAGGATAAAGAAGCGAAAACAGAGATGAGCAACACTGTACTTCTCATGAGTGGGAAGGAACTTCTTGATGAGGTTAAGAAGAAGGAAGACACACAATTTATTGTGGTCAGGAAGCCCAAAATTGTTTTGACCAATATGAGGATAGATGATTTACCAGAAGAAATCTAGGAGTTGCTGGGAGAGTTTGCTGATATAGTAGTGGACGAACTACCTCATTCATTGCCACCTATCAGGAGTATAAGTCATCATATCGATCTTATACCTAGAGCCATTTTACCGAACAAAGCAGCATATTGGTTGACACCGCAGGAAAATGAAGAAGTTAAGAGACAGGTCTAGGATTTAATGGACACAGGATTGATTCAAGAAAGCTTGAGTCCATGCGTTGTTATGACAGTGCCCAGCCCAAAGAAAGATGGAGGATGGAGAATGTGTACAGACTCAAGGGAAGTCAATAATATTACTATCAGATACAAATTTCCATTGCCAAGGATGGACGACTTGATGGATTGCTTGAGTGGAGCAATTTTTTTTTCAAAGATTGATTTGAAAAGCGGGTATCATCAAATTCGGATGAGAGAAGGTGATGAATGTAAGACAACATTCAAGACGAATGAGGGGCTGTATGAATGGCTTGTCATGCCATTTTTCTTAACAAATGCCCCCAATACTTTCATGAGGTTGATGAACGAAGTCCTGAAGGATTTCATAGGGAAATTCATCATTGTATATCTTGATGATATATTAAGTTTTAGCAAAACTGAAGAAGAGCACTTAAAGCATCTAGTTGCAGTAATGAGGAGGTTATAGCAAGAGAAATTTCTGATAAATATGATGAAATCGTCATTCATGAGGACAAAACTCATTTATTTAGGTTTTTTTATATCTGCAAATGAATTAAAAATGGATCCGGAAAAGATAAAGGCGATTAAGAATTGGCCATCGCCGAAGAGCCTGTTTGAAGTTCGAAGCTTCCATGGTTTGGCTAGCTTCTACAGGAAATTCATCTGAAACTTCAGTGGAATTAGCGCATCAATGATGGATACGGTGAAGAAAAGACATAAATCTTTTCACTGGACAGAGGAAGCATAGAAGAGTTTCAACTTGCTGAAGAGGAAGATCATTGAGCAACCAGTTCTGGTTTTGCTGGATTTTAGCAAGACATTCCAGGTTAGGTGTGATGCGAGTGGATTTGCAATTGGAGCAGTCTTGAGCCAAGATGACAGGTCGATCACATATTTCAATGAAAAACTAAATGAAGCAAAGATTAAGTACTCCACGCATGACAAGGAATTATATGCAGTCATACAAGCACTGAATAAATGGAGACATTATTTGGTTCCCAAAGAGTTTGTTTTGTATAGCGATAATCATGCTTTAAAATTCGTGACTCGACAGGAGAAGTTGAACCAAAAACATGCTAAATGGGTTGAATTCAGGCAAAATTTTACTTTTTTGACTAAGCATATTTCTAGAACTGCTAACAAAGTTATTAATGCTTTGAGCAGGAAATGTTTACTTATGCATGAATTCAGAGTCAAGACATTGGGTTTTGATAACCTTAAGCAAATGTATAGGGATGATCCAGACTTCAAGGAGGCATATGAGGCATCTGAGAATCCAATTCTCAGGGATAGAAGCCAATGGACTGAATACATGATCCAGGATGGATTATTGTTCAAGGGAAATCAACTATGTATTCCAAAATTATCCATGAGGCATAATTTGTTGAAGGAAAAACATAGTGGAGGATTGGTCGGACATTTCGATCATGACAAGACGTTCTCAAAGTTGAATGGCTCATATTTTTGGCCAAGGATGAGGACAGATGTCAAGAAATTTGTGGACAGGTGCATAATTTGTCAGCACACGAAAGGAAAAAGGAAGAACACAGGGTTATACCAACAATTACCCATACCTGAAAGGCCGTGGGATGAAATGAGCATGGATTTCATATTGGGACTGCTAAGAACATAGAGAGGATCTAATTCAATCTTTTTGGTAGTTGACAGATTTTAAAAAATGGCACATTTCATACCATGCCAGAAAACCAGTGACGCAACTCATATTGCGAACTTGTTTTTCAAGGAAGTCATCACACTTCATAGTTTTCCAAAGAGTATCGTGTCTGATCAAGATACCAAGTTCGTAGGGCATTTCTGGAGGACTTTATGGAATAAGTTGGGGACAAGTTTGTCTTTTAGCTCAGCATATCATCCTGAGACGGATGGGTAGACAAAAGTCGTGAACAGGAGCTTGGGAGATTTGTTAAGGAGCTTAGTGACTGAACACCACAGTCGATGGGATCATATTCTTCCATAGGTGGAATTCGTTTACAATGATTCACTCAATAGAAGCACAGGGAAGAGTCCATTCCATATTGTATATGGAATGCAACCAAGGGAGTTTCTGAATTGAAAGATTTTGAACAAAATGAATTAAGGAGTGCTAGTGCAGAGGACTTTGCAGAAGGAATGAAGGAGATTCACAGCCAAATTAAGGAGCGATTATAGAGTTCAAGTCAAGAATACAAATGGAAAGCAGATCAACACAGGCGAGAACTTCAATTTCAAGTTGGTGATCTAATTCTTGCGCATCTAAGGAGGGAGAGGTTCCCAAGGGGAATGCATAATAAGATGAAGATGAAAAAGATTGGACCGTGCACGGTCATAAGGAAATTTGGGGCAAACGCATATCAAATTGAATTACCCGATGGGGTCAAAATCTCACCGATATTCAATATTGTGGATTTGTATCCTTACAGAGCTGAAGAAGCAGGAGAAGAAGAGGAACATAAAGAGATTCAATGGACAAAACAAATGCCTGTATCTATAGATCCACAAATGGAAAGAATAATTGACAAAAGGGTTAGCAAAAAGACTAGGAGAAAAGAGTATTTTGAATACTTGGTCAAATGGAAGGGACGTCCAGTTGAAGATGTCAGTTGGGAAGATGAAGCTGCAATTCATAGGCATGGACAAATTGTGCAAGAGCTCATGACCACGAGTTCATGAAAATTTTCAAGAAAGGGAGTATGATGAAGGAGCATCGTATGCAACCAGTCAAGCAAGCAACGTAAAAGCGGGAGACAGCTTGAAAAACACCAGTGCACATTTTGAAGTGTTTTGAGATTAATGAATGGAAATTAATGTAATGGCTAAGGGAAGTGTACTTACATTTATATCTAGATGTTGTAAATAGATCTTGAGCGATTTCTCTCATCTTTCGAATGTAATAGGCATTTAAGTCTGTTTAATGAAAGTAAGTAGATTTGATTTAATAGATTAGACAATTTAGAAGTATAGGAGGGAAAACAAATATAGACACCCTCACCCTTGNCATAATTCATAAGCTGTAGAGCTGTAGCAGAGAGTTGTAGAGGAGAATCCATGTACAAGAGCACTTGAGTTAATATATGAAGCTTTGACTCAAATTTCATGGTGTTATGATGCTTACTGTTTACATTTGTTGAATGGTATGTTTACAGTTGATTTGTTTCTCTGTTATGCATTTGTTTCAATGTTTTGTTGTGTGTATGATTTCATCTTGAGTGTATGAATTCTGAGAGAGGAGAAGAATGAGTTTCAATTGTTTCTCTTCCTAAGAATTCCTGCAATGAGTGCAGTGAACATCCACAAGGTGTGCGTTGACGAGGGTCTGAGTTTTATCTCAGAAAGCTCAGGAGAGATATTGTTGTTCTCATACCAGCTAAAGTGCAGGTGAAGCACAGAGTCGTGAAAGGTGTGTGCAGGCCAATTGAAGTCTTGGATTTTATAAATCTAGAAGGAAGGTTGAAGGACCACTATTGCAAAGAGTGCATAGGGTCAGAGACTCAAATAACTAGAGGTTATTGGAAGGTTTTTCGCAAGGAGTGCGAGCAGGGATCCTTTTAGAAGCTTGATTTACAAGTGAAAGATTAGGAAGGATAACACCTTTGAAGTGTTCAAAGGGAGACAAAGATCGAAATTGTTTCATAGAAGTTAAGTTCAGGAGGGAGAACACCAAGTCGTTTGGGAAGAAGTTATTGAGGAGTGCATCTGGTGGTCAGAATTCTCCGTGGAGAAATCACGAAGTCGCGAGGACCATAAGATCCAGATGAGATATAAGGTGGTTAGGAGTTGGACGAACCCGCCACCCTGATATTCGACATTTTTTCAATTCGGGGTTCATCATTTTGGTAATTCCGATGACAGGAAACCGGGGCACTTGGCATTGAAAACCCCGAAGTCATGACATGTGACGTGTCTTTGGAGTAGGGCTGTGGTCACAGAGGAAGTAGTCACATTTCGACATTTCGGCATTTTGGGGTCCGGGAAGTAGAGGAGGTAGTAACTTTGGAATCGAGATTTTCAAACTCTCGGTACGGGGAATCCTGAAAAGGTCGCTATTTCAGAATTTGGGAATTGGCACGAAAAGTGATTTGGAGTTGAGAGTTTCAAACTCTCGGTACGCGGAATCCCGAAAGGCCATTGATCTAGCCAAAGGAGAAATTTTGGAGTTCATGGAATCATAAGGGAAGAGGAACGATTGTTGGCTATTTGCTCAAAGTCCCGAAAGCCAAAATTTGTGGGCAACAAGTGGCGTGTGTTTGGTGCATTGAAGGAGTCAACCTTCCTTGACAATTCGCATTTCGGCGTTTGCCAAGAGATGTGGAAAAACATCGGGACTCTCCAACTCCCGAAAACTGAAGTCATTTTTGGCTTAAACAAAGGGTTTGATTAACCCTTGGCATGGTTTTAGGGAAGATCCTCAAGGGATCTCGGCCCGAGGGCAGGGGGTCTGCGTCAAATTGTTATGATAAAGTGGAACAACTATTTCCCCAAAACCAAATAATGAGAAATAGAAACATGGAAGAATGAATGGGATCGAGATGACTTACTCGTTGTCACTTGAAAACTCATGAACCATGTTGGTTTCATAGCAGATGATAACGACGACTTCACCGTCCCAGAGAACAAAAAGCTAGGATGTTTTTTTAAGGAAGTAATATTTCAAGCGGGAAATTAGTTTGTTAGTGTGCAAAGGAAGTCCTTGAAGGATCTATGCATGCCTATCTATGGACTAGATAATCATTCAATTAGAATAGCATAACAATATATTAAATACTAACTCATTAAATCATAATATCATGGAAATAAGAAATAATTGTAATTGCACAAAAAGGTTGCGTTCACTATGATCAACCTTGATCTTTATAACAATACATAGCATCATAGAACAAAAAGTTAGTTGCTCTTGATTGAAGGATTACAACAATTTATTTTAGAAAAATACTCATGCATTTTGCATACATTATTTAGTCAGACAATCTATATCTAAACACTAATAGACATAAAAGAAAAATGTAAATGGATTGATGGATTGCATCATGTTAGATGATTGACAAGATTGCATCCATTACCAACATACTCCCCCTTGATGATGAGAGGGCTCACAATTTGATCTCGAAGTTTCAAAAATTGGACTTTAAAAACTTCCTTAGTGAAAATGTCTACAAGTTGCTCTTGAGTCTTTATAAAACATAGTTCTACTTCCTTGTTTTGCACCAAATCTCTAATGAAATGATACTTTAAATCAAATTTTTTTGTCCTGCTATGATGGAATGGATTCTTGGCCAATTTGATGGCACTAGTGTTATCACAAAATATCATTGTAGGATGAATTTGTTTCTCTCCAATTTCTTCTAGAATTTTTTTAAGCCATAATGCTTGTGTACCTGTTGAGGTGACTGCAACATATTCTTCTTCTGTGGATGAAAGTGAAACTATACTTTGCTTCTTTGAGCTCCAAATAATCAAACCCGAACCAAAAGAGAAACAATTACCATATGTAGACTTTCGGTCATCCAAACTACCTCCCCAATCAAAATCATTAAATCCAACAAGATTAAACCTTTTAGAAGTCTAGTAATGAATACCAAAATTTAGAGTTCCTCTCACATACCTCAAAATCATCGTGGTTTCCTTCATATGTATTTCGGATGGCTATATCATGTATCTTGAAACAAGAGAAATTGAATAAGCAATATCAGGTCTTGTGTGTGTTAGAAACATCAAACTTCCAACAATACTTTTGTATGTTGCCTCATCAACAATTTCATCACCATCATGTTTACACAACACAATTCCATGAGAAGTTGGAGTGGAGGTTGGTTTACAATCTACCATATCAAATTTCTTCAACATATCTTTTGCATACTTTGTTTGACAAATGAAAATTCCATCCTCATTTTGATAAACCTCCATACCTAGAAAATATTGCATGAGACCCAAATATTTCATCTCAAATTCATTCATCATAGAAATTTTGAATTCATCCTTCATCTTAGAACTACTACCCATATATAATAAGTCATCAACATATAGACTTACACTAAGAATATCATTACCTTCTTGTTTGTAATAAAGTGTAGGTTCACTTTTACTTCTATTGAAGCCACGCTCCTGAAAATATCCATCAATCCTAGAATACCATGTTCTTGGTGCTTGCTTGAGGCCATACAAAGCCTTCTTCAACTTGTATACTTGATGTTCTTTTCCTTACACTTCAAAACCTTGTGGTTGTTCCACAAACACTTCTTCTTCTAAGTACCCATTCAAAAAGGCACTTTTCACCTCCATGTGATGAATGCTCCATTTCTTCTGAGATGCTAATGAAATCATCATTCTAATAGTCTCTTGTCTTTCTACTAGTGAAAATGTTTTTTGATAATCAATTCCATACCTCTGTGTGAAGCCTTGAGCAACTAATCTTGCATCGTGTCTTTCAACACTCCCATCAGTATTGTACTTAATCTTGTAGACCGATTTAGTACCAATCTTTTTCTTGTCATGTGGAAGTTTTGTAAGATCCCAAGTATCATTCATGTGAATAGAATCTATCTCTTCTTGCATTGTTTGCAAGTAAACCTCAGTAGTACATGCATCTTTAAAAGATGATGGTTCAAAATCAACCTTGGAAAGTAAAGCAAAATTTACTATCTCACCTATTGGATTTTCTTCATGTGCTGGACGTTTACTCCTTTGATAAATGTCACTTAATCTTGTTACCTTCCTTGAAGAACTTGAATTTCATGTTGGGCTTGCACTTGGAACTGAAGAATTAAATTAGGGGTTACTTGGTGGATTTGTAGCACTTGGAACTGAAATATTAGTTGGTTGCTCATTATCAATACCATCAATAATATCCCTATCCAAAATAGATTTAGACATATCATCATGGAATTTTTGATGGCTATAAACTCCCCCTTAATAAGAAATTACATCTCTTGACACAACAATGCTATTAGTAAGGGGATTATACAACATGTAAGCCTTACTTTGTTCACTATATCAAACAAAAATGCATGCCTCACTTTTTGGATCTAACTTTTGTCTCTTTTGATCAACTACATGGACATAGGCTACACAACCAAAGACCCTGAAATTATTAACATTAGGTTTATTTTCATACCATGCTTCATATGGAGTCATCATATCAAGTGCACTTGTGGGACATCTATTGAGAATATATACAGATGTAGCAACTGCATCACCCCAAAAGGAATTGCTTAATCCCTTGGGTTGTAACATACTTCTTTCCATTTCCAGCACTGTATGATTTTTCCTCTTTGCTACTCCATTTTGTTGAGGGGTGTAAGTAGTGGTGAGTTGTCTTTTGATGCCATTCATATCAAAATAATTCTGAAAATCTTTTGAACAAAATTCTCCTCCACAATGAGTCCTTAAGCACTTGATTTTGCAACCTCTTTCATTTTCCACAAGGGCTTTAAACCTCTTGAATGTATCAAAGGCTTCATCCTTAGTCTTCAAAGAATAAACCCAACACTTTCATGAGTAATCATCAATAAAAGTAATAAAATATGATGACTTACCCAAACTCTTTGTCTGCATAGGACCACAAATGTCTGAGTGAACTAATGGAAGTGGATATTGGGCCCTCCATGCATTTCCTTTTGAATTTTTTTCTCTTTCATTCTTTCCTTTAGCACATCCTTCAAAAATATCCTTGTTCTTGAACCTTAGGCAAACCATAAACTAATTGTTTTGATGTTAGAAGCTTCAAACTATGAAAATTCAAATGTCCATACCTGAGATGCCACAACCAACTTTTTTCTTCATATGCCATATTAGCAAGATGGTTGTTATGTTCTCCAAACATCAATGGGAACATTCTATTCTTTGAAATAGGCACAACTGTAACCACCCTATTGCCTCTATTTTTATCATAAATTGTACATTTTTTATTTTCAAACACCACCTTATAATTTTTCTCATACAATTGGCCAACACTCAATAAATTATTCTTTAATTGTGGAGTGTAATAAATGTCTTTAACACTTTTCATACCTTCTTTAGTATGGAATTCCATAGCTCCTTTTACAAAAACTTCCAATGCATTTTCATCACCTAGCGTGTGATCCTGGATTTGAAACTCTCATCCATTGTAGAAAATAGCTCCTTATTTCCTGACATGTGGTTAGAACACCCTGAATCTAAATACAAAATATCTTTAGTGCCATTTTTAGCTTTGTCATAAGATAAAAGAAAATTGTTTGGAGAGGCTTCATCATGTTCTTGAGAATAATTAACACCTTTGCTATTATTAACTTATTTTAATCTACAATTCCTTTCAAAGTGACCATACCTTTTACAATAATAACACTAGATATTTCTTTTATCAAATATGTTTGTTCCTCTTCCTCTTGAACCACCTCTTACTCTTGGATAATTCTGATTTTGACCTCTACCTTGGCTTTGGTTTCTTTTGCTTCTAGTATTGGCATCTTCATTGTTTGTAATTTTCAATTTTGAAGAAAAATTTTGCTCCCCACTTTCTCCAAATGAACCTGTCAATCTTTCTTCATGAGACATAAGAGATCCAACTAGGTGATCAAACTATAAAGTAGACAAATCCTTGATTTCTTCAATGATTATGGCAACATGGTTCCACCTTGGTGTTAGAGACCTCAACACCTTTTTAATCAAAACCTCTTTGTCCACAATTTCTCCAAGAGTGGCCATCTTATTGACTACATCTTTTACTCTCACACAATAATCACTTACATTTTCAGCTTATTGCATCTTCAAATTCTCAAATTCTCTTTTCAATGTCTGTAGCTTGACAACTTTGACTTGATCACTACCTTGGTAAGCTTCTTGTAGAGTCTTCCAGGTATCTATCTGTTGCTGTCTTTGCACCTGCAATTCTTGGAAACAAGCTTTTATCAAGAAAAATTTGAATATGAAATAAAGCTTGAGCATTCTTCCTTCTAGATTCCTTCTTAGCTACTCTATCATTTGCATTAAGAGTGGTCCAATATTCTGGCTCTACATAACCCGTTTCTACAATCTCCCATAGATTTTTTCCTATGAAAAAGGTCATCATCTTGATGCACCAATAATCATAATCACTTCTATTAAAAGCTGGAATGGGCAATGAATTAGAGTTTGACATGATTACCCGAAAACAACAACTAGCTCCGATACCAAATGAAGGATCTATGCGGGCCTATCTATGGAGTAGATAATCATTCAATTAGAATAGCATAACAATATACTAAATACTAACTGATTAAATCACAATATCATATAAAGAAGACATAATTGTAATTGCACAAAAAGGGTGCATTCACTGTGATCAACCTTGATCTTTATAACAATACATATCCTCATAGAACAAACAGTTAGTTGCTCCTGATTGAACGCTTACAACAATTTATTTTAGAAAACTACTCAGCCATTTTCCATGCATTATTTAGTCAGACAATCTATATCTGAACACTAATAGACATAAAAGAAAAGTGCAAATGGATTGATGGATTGCATCATGTCAGATGATTGACAAGATTGCATCAATTACCAACAGTCCTGCTGGTATGCCTCATAATGTGGTCACCAAGAAAGGCTTTAGTTTGCTGGAAAACAATGAGGGCACAACTTCATGTTAATATAATGGAGAAAAGCTCCATCGAAATTGTAGACACAGAGAAAAACAACATCCTTATTATAATTACTATTATTATAATATCTGTAATCATAGATTTACAACCTTATCATTGTTTTTTTGTAATATTGGGTAGCTAGCTACTAAGACAAACCCTTGCAGGGAAAATAGTGCACGGCATGAAGTAGGTGTCTAGATAATACTTCATTCAAACGCCCTATTCCACTTGGTAGAGAAGAGATGTGATGTTGTGTTGTTGGTCTTGGTCAAGTAGAAGGGATAATGGAAGCATAATGAGGGTGTCATGTTCTTTGTTCATCATAATCTGACAGACTTCAGTTCAGTCGATCCCATAAGCAACACTCAATACTTTCTATGGTACTGCCTTCAAAATTGATTTCCTACCCGCCAGAGATGACCATAAATAACTGTAATCGCAACCCGAATGTTTGAACCAAGGTGCAGGGACCCGAGGCTTAAGTTGGGTGAAGTAATTAATTAAGCTATACATAAAGGGAGTGGTAAAGAAAGACCACCCGGTTAGGCAAGAGAGTTAGCTCTACCTGATTGATATAGGCACTAACTGTTGTATGTTCTAGGTGTATTTCTACAACCCTTTGTTCTTTCTATGAGGGATGTCTCCCCCTGCATAGGGGTTTGTCTCTCTCATGGGGCATCGTAATCGTCTATTGAAATTCGATGGATCCACTTTGGATCGATAGCTTAAGGCGCATCGCTCCTTTTATCCACTCAACGGGTTGAATAATATGCTCGTTTCGGTTGTGTTACTTGTACTCCTCATTGAATCGAACCCTTGACGTCCAAGAGTGTGTGGCAACGTTGGCACCTACTAATGAACAGATCACTTAAGACAAATGGACAACATATACACCATACATCCGATAGATGGACAACATGCAGTCCAAATGCATGCACAACATACTAGGAACATGGGTAATCAAACAACCACCACTTTCAAGTGTTTCGAAGTATTTAAACAGAAATGAAGAGATCACGTAACTAAGAACATGGGTAATCAAACAACCACCACTTTCAAGTGTTTTGAAGTATTTAAAAAGAAATGAAGAGATCACATAACTAGGAACATGGGTAATCAAACAACCACCACTTTCAAGTGTTTCGAAGTATTTAAACAGAAATGAAGAGATCACATAAGACAAATGGACAACATATATCCTACAGATGAACAACATGCAATCCAAATGCATGCACAACATACTAGGAACATGAGTAATTGAACAACCACCATGTTTTAGTGTTTGTTTCGAAGTATTTAAACAGTAAGAAAAACAATCAAGAATAGCTTGGTTCATTTTTCAATAGTTAATTATATTTTAAAACTACTTACTTGGATAGTTTTAGTAATTCAATTGAGGCTATTTTGCTAGTTTTTAGATAGATGGACTAGTGCCATAGTTAATTCATTTATTAGTCTTTCTTTCTGTCTTAAGGTTGGCCATCGTTTTGTTATGTAGATTGAAAATTGGAATAGTTATTATTATAACATCTAAGAATAATAAATAATGAGTAATGACAATTCAATCTCAGCTTTCTCTATCAACACATCTTAGTTACAAATTTCGTTTTATCCATAGATACTAAATAAAAAATCATGTTTTGAAATATAGAGAATACATAATGGATTACAGATACATTTTAATTTGTGTACTTTAGCAATAAGTTTTGTATTTTAAACATTTTGCAATAGTGAGTGTGAAAAATGTTCATTTAAAATTAATAATTTGTATTATATTTAAAAAAAATCATATATTATTAAAATGATTGTATGATATTATTATAATGATTAATCTATATAAATATGATGTAAATGATACACTCTATTTTATTATATTAAAATATTACAGTCACACAGGGTATGGGCTTTGTTTACATTGGAATAGTCATCATGTAGAATCATATACGATGCCATAGAGTGGATGTTTGGTTTATGATCCTTAAGATCGTAATCTCAATCTATATCACGAGCATCATAATCTTGCTTTTGAGACAGTCTAGGATGTACCAAAATCCGTCCTGCTACTTGGGAATCAATGAGTTGGGGTAGGTTCTATATGGCTTTCACCAACTCGTCGTGACTCGTGAATGCTTGATGTCTTAGTTACTTAGTACGGCTTGCAGCATTGAGAATCACTATTTCAATAGAAAACGAATCGAGAATGTACAAGACAGCGGAGCTTGGGACACTCATGAATTCAGTAGTAGGTTCCCTTAGCATTAATTAAGGTGATACTTTGTCATGGAGGTCATGTGATTCGTTCTTATTCGATCAAGGAAAAGCAAGAAAGAAGGCGTCCTTTCAAGCAAAGAGAGTACTATTGTTGTGGGGGCAATCCCTCTTGCTCTCCAAATAATGGAGATTTGAAAGGGCTCCAATGGAAACAAGAAAAAGTTGACTCTTCACTCTGTATAGACATGAAGAACTATTACAACTATTTAAAATATGTTTTATTAACAATAACTAGGTTACAATTACCATAACGATATTTATAATAGTTAGGTTACAACTACCACTAGCATAGTCACATAATTGTGGTTGATCAATGCGGAAAGGTTGATAAGATGAAAAGAATCCTTAAAAGAATATATTAAATTTTAATATATCAAAGTAATTTTTAAATATGATCACGTAAATGTAAAAAAATAAACACATAAACAGATGTCTTTATAATAGCTAGGAAGTTAATGATTGAAATCACAACCATTTATTTTGTGTGACTACTAAGAATATTCCAACCATATTTAATACTGTCCATAAAAAACTTATTAAGCACTAAACCCCTATTAAATCTGCCCATTGTCAATAGGTGTACTTGACGTAATAACAATTTAAAATATGATCTATTCACAAATACACCAATACCAATGATTTATTAATATTATCGGTTAACAAATGCACCGATGGCAATGGTTTATTATAGAGTAGATAGTTCACAGACACATCTATGATTGAGTAGCAAAGCTATGTCATGCCTTTTCTACTCATCAACTTAGTAGCAATGCTATGTCTTTTATGTTTATCAATGAAAATGCTACACCTTTTTTGTTCATCAATGACAGCAGGGACTTGTTGCTCTGCAACTCCTCTGGTTTACTTTACAAATCTCTGGATTTATTTGACAAAGCTACCACTGACATTTGGTATTATTTCCTTCGCAAAAATCCATGACTTAGATAGGGTTAATTCATTATCACGTTGTCGAAGAGATGGCTTTGTAATAAAATCTTATTGCCCGTTGTAATAGTTCATTCTAGCCGGTTAAAACGCTAAAGGGAAACAAATTCTGGATAATGTTTTAGTTTATCAATCGTTTAAGTATATGTGAAGTGTGCTTAGCAAAACATTCATTTGCAAGCAGTTTCCAACCTTGTCAAAGGGTAACGTACAATATTTCATTTTCCATCAATTACCCTTTAAATAAAGGTTTACGAATCTCCGAAACGTGTTTATCCTGAAAGCCTATGCTCTATCTCTATTCCATTTGAGAAGGTTTTGTTAGAGTCCGCTACAGTCAAAATTAAACTTCACATTCTTAAGTTACATATGAGAAGTCATAACCTCTTTCTCCTTTGATGGTGCAATGAATAGATGTTATACTACTGTACCAAGGAATTATGACTTCCACAAAGTTTAGGATCAGTATACTTCGAGTTTTAATGATATTACTTTCACTTGGATATTTTTTCTTAATGATGGGTCTCTTTTGTTATGCGTGGGAACCCATCAGATTTTACCAGGCGTTGTCCTCTCTCTCACCTTCGAGTGCCCCCAACAAGATCCTAAGATCTACATTCACAAGGTCAATGCAGATGAAAACCTGTTTTTAAAAATTTCAGTTAGTCCTTTGACTCCACACAATCATAATTGATTAATATACTTAATAATATTTATGGGTTTATGATGTTGACCAACGAGAAGGGAATTTACAGAGTCCTGGTTACACGGACATACTGTTTCCTTTGGAGTTAAGGTGAGTTCATGCTATTGTTATTGTTCAATTGTTTTCTCTCTTCCATACCAAACTTTACCTTTATTAATGTCTTATTCGTTCTTGCAGGTGGAATATTAATGTTACAAAATCGTGACTAACCTTGGAGAAAGTTATTCGAGTTCCAATATTCAGATTACATATAAAGTCCTTTCGATATAAGTCAACACTTATATTCGATAAATCTATTTACACATTGCTCCTCATAATATATTTTCTATGTTTACATTAGAACTGGAATTTTCTTTTGTAAATAAAAATGACCTATATTTGTGTATATCGATAGTCTATCATCTTGCTGTATAACTCGTTGTATTTTAGTTCCAGAAATAACAATGTTACTATTCATGATTTTAAATAAATATATTTGAGTATTGAATATTATTCCATCTCAGATTTTATTTCCGAGATCTCGCCAGGTTAGACTATAGTTGTGTAATAAGAAAGAGCTAGGTTAAGTTATCATCAATAATGCTAAACAAGAGCTAGGTTAAGTTATCATCAATAATGCTAAACAATACCCTATTGGATGACAGTTTATTCTTAAGTTTTTGTACTTGGAATTGCAGAAATTTAATAACTTATGAATTCGATATATAATACATTAATACCTTTTAACTCTACAGTAATCAAACTTACATATAATAATCTCTGCAATTTAACAAGGAATTTATAAGCAATTTAACAAAGAATTCATAAGCAAAATATGCAAATTAAAAAAAATAAGAAAAAAAACTGTAGGTTATACATATCTGTGCCAACAAGCTAAAAACTAATGCAACAACAACATTTCACCCAACCCTAGATGTAGAACAACCAAGTTACTTGTCCTTACTTATGGTGATCACCTCCAAGTTTTATTGTGAATCTATAAGGGAGAATTGAGATCCACTCTTTAACCAAAGTACTTCTTTACAATTTAAAAATGATTTTCTTAACACAAAGGTGCTCACACAACAAATAATCCTTTCCTCCCCAATATACTAAGCAGTGTCATGCCTCACACATATATTATATTTATATCATTTTATTTCTTAGATCATTTTTTTATTCATTTTCCTCTTTGAAAATTAGAAACTTGAGATTTTCTTATTTTTAAGTGTTACTAGTGAAAATAAATCACTTTTGAAATCATGCTCTAACTTAACTCCACTCCTGCATTTAGTATTTTTAAAAAGTTTGAAATCACTTTTGAAATCATGCTCTGACTTACCTCCATTCCTGCATTTAGTATTTTAAAAAGTTTGTCTCACATCACATCTGTCCATCTTATACAATAATTTAAATAACAACAGTGAACTAAAACACTAATTTTCCATAACAGTAACTTATTAAATCAAAAGTTAGGCATTTGGAAGTTTTTAGAGAGAAGTATACACCAATTATATAATGTTGTGGGAACAATAATTATTTTATAATGATTGAATGTGGAATTTTTTTGGAGAAGAGTATGACTAATTAATTGGTGTGGTTGGAAATATGATTATTTTATATATATATATTTTTTAATTTGTATGATTGAATAGGAAATAAAAGGTGTTTTGAATTAAAGTTTTCTTCCTTGAACATATTTATTTATTTTAAAAATGTATGTCCTTTTATTAAGTGTTATACCAAAAGTATTCATATAAAAGTCCATATGAATTGGTAAAGAAATTAATAATTTAAAAACTAACTACAAATTGACATAAAAAAGTATTACTTAAATTATCTACAAAATGTGTGTCTAGAAGATGTTATTATTCCAAATTAGGTCAATAATAAGAAAATCAATTATCTCTCTTAAAATTTGTAGAGTTCATTTTTGCAAAAAAAAATTGAGCTTTGAACTTTTCCAATAACTTTGGACCATTTTAAGAAACACTAAAGAAGGAAAGAGAATTTAAGTTGAATAAAGATGCATCAAGTTGGGATAACAATTATATATACATGATTTCATTATTCTTATGTATCTTATATTTGAAGTTATTATTGGGCACAAGATATCCACAGGTAATATAGAAAATATATTTTATATGATTATATAAAAATATCCTTAAGGGTAGGCAACACCATACAATGATTCATTTATAGAAGGAATCCACTCTTGTCCAAGACAATATACTCTAATTTACACTTGTCATAAAGATAACTACATCTTTATTTATAGCTAAGTAGAAAACCCTAATAACCCCATGCTAACTATTTAGTGGACCTTCTTTAATGATCTCACATTACATTTAAGTTCCATACTAACTACCATAGTGAGAATTATTTAATAATAAAAATATACTTGACCTAGTCCACATTATGTTGAATGGCTTCCATTATAATTTATTTTGCATCACCCCATTACACGCCTAACACTCCACCCACCTTAGAAAAATGTTGTCATCAACACTTTAGTGATGAGGTAGAACTATAAACCAAGCTCACATGTACAAGTGTTGAATGAAATGCTAAATTAGTATAAGGAGCCAAGTTCCCATGTAGAATGGATATCTATAATTCTAATTAGTCCAAGTATTTCATCCATACACCTCAGTCTCATGTACAAGTAGTACATCCATAAACCTGAGTCCTAAATATTAGCCTTAATGATAACGTAGTCCTAAAGGATCATCCATAAACTCATGTCCTATGTCCAAGTGCTCCACAAGTGCTCATACTCACTCCAAACAATTGACACCTAAGCTCAACAAATGGCTCATTATTGTGCTCAAAATTCCCAACATTATCATGTGGATCCAAATAAATAAAACCCTCTTTGTTGAGAAAATCGTCTATATAGTTACAAAAGATAAGTTGTGTAAGGAACACTACCATTGGAGAATATGCCAACTAAAAATTAATAATCTTAATAGGCTCTTAAATTTACTCAATAATATTCACTATAGGTGGAGGAGTGTGGTCATCAAAAAGAAGTTAAAAGTACTAGTCTTCCCTTAAATGATGATTGATCATTGTCCATATATATCATGCCTGAGAATCATTTTCTAAATCATACCAACTATAATATATTCCCCTTCTATACTCCTATTCAATATCACTCAAAATTTCCATCATTTGGATTGTTTGATAAGTTTCCAATATTTTTTTCATTCGATGCTCCATATGGACTTGCACTATATTTACTCCTTTAAAGGGTGAAAAATATTCTACTTTGAGTAACCATTGTTCGATATGATTTTCAAAATCTATAGCAAGTTCCACATAATATTCATATGGAACTAAATATTTCTCAATGATGGGGGCTAATATATCCATGTAAGTGGCCATAAGCTATTTTAAGTATGAGAACTAGAGTTTTGAAGCAATAAATTTGAAATAACCAAAAATCCATCAATATTGATCATAATTTCTATTATGTCCACAATTATGAAATTTCAAGGCCACTCCACATCTATTAGAGTTTGTCTCGTGTAAATTTAAACACTTTATAAAAATGTATATTCTCTACAATTTGTGTGGTCATCATAGGAAAACCCTAAAATGGTTTATTATAAATTAATGATGCCTCTCCAATTTGATAGATATTTTTTTTGGACTTAGGATTTATTTTTAGAAGAACTCATATACGTAATTGGTTTCTTCAAAATTCTACATAGAAAGATACAAGAATTGATTTATGTGCCATAGCCCTCTTTTTCGCTTGAAAATACTATAAAAGGAAAAAAAATCATTCCAAACCAAAGCAAAATATTTAATACCACTTTTCATGTACCTCACCTTAGATCTAAAAATGCTACCAGGCACAATATATTCAAGAATAATATAGAAAATCTCATTTAATCTATTATATCAAAATACCCTTAACACAAGGAAACATTATACAATCAACATTTTATGGAAGGAATCCACTCATGTTCACTTGCCTCTTAAGGTAGGGTGATATCTCAATGAACTAAGGTCCAACAAAATATATTATAATAGAATCCCCATAAGGATAACTGCATATGTATTTATATCTAAGTAGAAAAGTCATATCATAACCCCACTCTAGCTACATAGTGGACCTTATTTAATGAGGAAACATTATATGTATTCCATACTAATTGCCATAGTGTATCTTATTTGATAACCAACATAGATCCAAATTAACCATTAATCTATCAAGCACAGAGAGAGATCCAATCCTAAGAGGTGAAAACATCCTCTTAGAGTTAAAAACTTGAGTAAGGGTTTACATCTCGAGGGATTTGATCCATCTCGATGCATGATAGATCTAGAGTTAAGATGGATCTAGGTTGGTTCCAATTGTGTGAAACAATGTGAAAGTTTTAGAAGATAATCATTATGTATATGTATATGTTTTAGATGAATTTGATCCTTTGAAATTTACTAAGTATCATCTACAAAAAAATTCAATGAGAAAATACTAACTTGATCTAAAAAATTAAACTAAACATTAGAAAGTTTACATCACTATGAATCTAAATAATAACAAAGTAACAATGTTCATTGATGAAGATGTCAAATATTATAAGAGGAAATAAATTAAAATATATTGAATGTATGACATCCTCCATGCACTCAATCCCACTTTTATTACTATGATCCCCAAATAGGTGCAGGCCACTAATCCTTCTAAATTTCATCCTATTTTCATCTGCAATTTTATCTACAAGATCATCACCAAAGTTCTTGCTTCTCACCTCAAACCTCTTGTTCCAATTCGAATTGGACAATAACAATCTAGCTATGTATAAAAGAATCAAATCATGGATAGAATCTTTCTAGCTAAGGAGGTAATACACTCTTTGAATACCACCAAAGCCCCTTGAATGCTAATTAAACTTGACATGTCCAAGACCTTGAAAAGATTACCTAACAATACATTATGTAAATTCTACTATCCTTTGGTTTTCATGCCGCTTGGATTACTTGGGTCGTATCCCTCATTTCCTCTCCATTCTTATCCATCCTTATACATGACTCTCCTTCCCCACATTTTAGGCCCTCTGAGGGTATCCATGAAAGTGACCCCAATTTCCTTTCCTCTTTATCCTTATGGAAGAAGGTCTTGGTCGCAACCTAAAAGTCATGGTGTATTCTCAACATCTTTATGATATTTTTCTCCACAATTCCCATTCTCCCCTCTCTCAAAACTAATTTGTGGATGAGACNCCCCAATTTCCTTTCCTCTTTATCCTTATGGAAGAAGGTCTTGGTCGCAACCTAAAAGTCATGGTGTATTCTCAACATCTTTATGATATTTTTCTCCACAATTCCCATTCTCCCCTCTCTCAAAACTAATTTGTGGATGAGACGATGCTAATGAGAATTCCAACTTCATGGGAGGCGATCTTTCAAAAATATTCTAGATGATTTTATGGACACCTTTGTAACCTATATTAACCATATTAAGTCCCAAATATTCCTTTTTAACACTTATCTTCCCATCCAATTTCATGTTTCCCCCATCCTGGATTTTGCAGGAGCTCTATTCAGTCCAAAAATCTAGGTGCTCTTCTCCTAGAGAGAGGCGTTAAAAATCTCTCATGGGAAGAGCTCCTCTCTCGTCTTTAGAAAAAGTTGTCCAGTTGGCCCTTATGGTCCCTAAATATTGTAGGTAGACTTACACTCATCAAAGTTGTCATGGAAGCTATTCCTCTCTACCTATTTTCAATACTTTCAACCTCCAAACACATTATCAAGGAGATCAATGATATCAATTGTAATTTCATTTGGAAAGGAACTAATTCTTCTAACAAGTGTTGCATGGAAGCGTAGTCCCTTCCAGGTTGGAATGGGAATAAATGCTACTGATTACAGACACATGGGAAGCAAGGTGAAGTACATGTGGTAGCCATGCAAAATTTAATATTCTTGAATTAGTTTTCTTTGAAATTTATCAAAAATTAATAATGTCTGATACCGACAATTTAGCATACAACAAGACACAACAAATCTAGCATTCCCAAATTATTTTTCTTTGAAACAAAAAAAATACAATAGAATAGTAAAAACGTCTTACAACAAAGGCATTCCCAAATCAGCTTTCTTTGAAATCTATCAAAAATTAATAATGTCTGTTACATATTTCTGGAAATTTAAATGTGTTTGTCATATAGATTGGGATTAGAGCTCCTGCAGACCATAAAAATAAATAAGTACAAGAATTAGGAATTTCAAAAGAAGAAGTGCACGACGGTAGAGAGGAAGACCTGAAAAGAAGAAATTGGATGTTATGAGTGTTTGGTTACAGTTTTCTATTTAAAGAGTTAATAACTGGATTGATAAAGAAAACAAGATGACAATATAGACTTAAATTTGATTGATAAAGAAAACAAGATGATAGTATAGACTTACTATGAAGCCGATGCATTTTTGTTTCTATCGTCAATGGTCAGTGGAATCATGTCAACCAGTTGTTGCCCTTCCTGGATGAGGTTTTCCATTTTGTGTTGGAACCATTCTTCAATCTAGCGTCTCATGGGGGGCATGTTGATTTCATCCCGGATTTCTATGTCATAAAGGTCATTTTCTAATTTATTTAGATCCATTGAAATACTATGCAGACTCTGTTCAATTTCTTCATTGTGTGCCAAATAGTCCAGTACCCAGTGCTTGAGCTCATCTACACGATGTTCAACTATGTTGTAAAACATTTCGAAAGAAAACCCCTTTAAAATATCAAGTTGTTCATGGAAGGCTTCTTTGGTCATTGAGAAGGATTTGAGAATTAAGTTTGGGTCTTGAACCTCGCTGGTACGTCCGTCTAAGTCTATTTGGACCAACCTTGTGAACAATTCTTCCTTTTCTGATATGTCTTGTTTACATGATTCGAAATTGAGCTGCAGGTTCTTAACTTTCTTTTGCCAGCATGATTTTATTTTTTTGGTACGCTTTGCAGAGGGGATATTATCTTGTATTATTTTTAGTTCCTAGGTGTTGACGACATGGTTGGCAAAATGGGTCAACACCTAATCAAAAAAATGTTGATCATTTTTTAAATTCCCCTCCAAATGTTCGAGAAAATCATTTTCCCTCTTTCAGAAGGAAACTATATTTTGTGATGTTTCTGAGGCTTCGGTAACTAGCTGCATTCTTTTCTTGACGTTATTCTCTACAAGGGATCTAGAGCATGCAAGGAGGGTAGATGATACTTTCATCTTGGCTTCAGTGGTAGGAGGCACATTTTTTGCTAAAGGACTGGCAAATTCTGGGGTGGCAATGAAAGCCTCTTCAAATTACTTGAGGCGGTTTTTCAGTCTAGAATTTTCTGCTTCAATTCCTCCAATGGAATCATGAAGAGCATCACTGGTTACATAGTGAAATAGGGAGATTTGGGATGGCCACATTTTTCGAAATTTAATCTTTGTGCGAGATTTTCCTTTCCTATTTGTTACATCTCTCTTTTTAATGACCATATTTTTAGATTGGCTATCAAAAAAAACGCTCTTGAATACGAAGGATTCATCTTTATCAAAAATGTCGGTCTCAGCTATTTCCATTGTGGACAACCCAATTTTGTGCATGTGCTAAGTTTTGGTTTCAAGTTACACCCATTCATTTTCAATTTGGGGTTCGTCTGCCTGGCCTGCATTGTTTTTTCTCTTCTTGGTCAGTGGAGTTTTGTGAGAACTATCAATTTTATATGAGGAGGGTTCTTATCTCCTTCTCCGTTCGAATATTTCTGGGTTTCTTTCTTACTGGGGTGGGCCATTGAAGTGATGCTCCATGCTATTGTTCTCTTGGGACTACTGGCAGGGGACTGGGCACTCTTCTCACTGGATACTTTTCCTTGTTGTTTGTACAATTCAGTCGTGCTTTGCATTGTATTTGCATCACAATCTCCAGAAGCAGGATTGTTTTCATCGCTATACTTGTCCTCTGTTAGGTGTCTATGGATAAAAGAGTTGCTAAAGCCAACTGCCGGTAAATTTTCTCGAAAATTCCCATTAGGGTCAAACCCATTTATCCCTTCAACATACGTTAGGTTCAATTTATTGAAATGGCCGGAAAATTCGTCAATATTGTTTATGTTTCTGCACACGAGGTTCACAAATTTCCAAGGTAGAGGAATGATTGCTTTTTTTCTTGTCCTGGAAAAAATGCAAGCAATGGTTGTATTGCCTTGTTATTTCTGCAACAAACATCTTGTCTGTGATGTGGCATGGAAGGAAAGCAGGATTTTCCTTAGAGCCAAAGACTATTAGTACACTTTGATTTTCCTTTTGTTTGAGTGTGCCCTTCCTATTCAAAATCTTGGCTTCCTAGCTAGACATCCACGAAGCATCCTTCCCTAACAATAAATCTTTGAAAACTGAGACAGACATTAAAAACTTCATAAAAACAATGGGAGGCCTTGTGCCTACATAGGGCCTGGTACGAGAATGTTACCAGTTTGAATACACAACTTATTTTCTTGGAAAGAGAAAGTTTTGGAAATGGATAACAATGCACTATTGTGAAAATCAAGTAGGATGACATATAAAATTTATTCTATTCTTTGAATCATGAAAAATGGGAACAAATCTCAATGGAAATTAGTTTCCCCCAATCGAAAATGAATTTTTCCTTGACTGTGAAGTAAAAAATATAAATAATTATATGGGAAATGCTTGTCGTGGATGCCTATCCCATTATTCTTGTAAACAACCAAGCAATTTCCTGGAATGGATTTGTAAAGTAAATTACCTGCAATTTTGTGATATCTTCAGGAATTATTGTCAGGTCTTTGAGGAAATCGGCTAATATGTCCAACCTGTTGTCATGTTTTTCTAGGAGCATCTTGCAGTATTGTCCTCTGAAGGTCAATGTTAGCTCTGACAATTTTAAAATCTTGCGGAAGACCTGAGATGACAAAGAAACGAGAGAATGGTCATGCAATGGAATAATTCTTTGGATTGGAATATATTTTTCGGTGGACCAAGTGACCACCTCCTTACAGTCAAAAACCTTAGGGAAGTAGCCTGCATGAGCGATTCCAGAGGTCCAAATCACTTCGTTCTAGGTGGAACAGGATGAATAGTAAAATTATGCCTGGGACCACTGGAAGTTCTGGTCGTGATGTCCGAAGAAATTTACTGTATCTCCACAAAACTGTTGTCGACCAACTGCCATAAGTCTACAAGAACATTTGTTTTCTCTAGACAATGAATGAAGTGAAAATTTGGAAGGGATAATATAACACTGCGCAAAACTTGGTCCAATGTGTGTGAATGGGAGATCTCCTCAAGATTTTCTTTCATTAATGACAATTTCGACGACTGTTGCATGATGCGTTGTTAACATTAAACACTAGTAATTGCATACATAGAAATGCGAACATGGTGGATACAACAATGAGTTATTAAGCATTGTATATATCTTGAATACACAATGACACATGTTTGAGATCAATAATCAGAAAGGATAATACAACTCTCTGCAGATCTTGGTTTAATATGTAATAATGGGAGATCTCCTAGAGCATTTTGGTAATTAATGACAATGTTGATGGCTCCTTCATGGTCAACTATTAGCATGAAAGGTTTCTAATTGCATACTAAGAAAGAAGTACAGAGGTCACGGGGATGGGAAAAAGAAGCTTCAAAATAGGGTTACAAGGTACAAACGTTGGAGGTGAGGGCATGAGGTAAAATTATATGTGTTGAAACTTTTTGAGTGCAATAAGCATAACTCCAAGGAGGGTATGATAGGACAGTCTAGAGGGAAATTTGTATATCACTAGTAAGAGCATAACTAATGTATATCAGGAAGGACAAGAAGTTAGTGGGGATAGAAGGCAACGAAAGATACTTTGAAACATTTGTGAGTCATGGTAGAGTGAATCTTGCAAGTTCGAGGATTTTGTGGTGGAATTGTAGATCACAAAAGTTTTGAGTGCACAATGTATATCATCGAACAAAAATAAGAAGAGTTTGAAAGCTCCAACCCGACAACCGCGACCATAAAATTGGCTAAGTATGGAAAGCAACAACAGTCGGTTTGATTCATCATGTGAGGATATAGATGGAGATGAAGATATGTTAGCACGCCAACGCTGGAACCCGTGATCATAGAAAGGAGACTAAGTATATAACCACAAAGCGATAATACATGGGAAGAATAAAAGGGAAAAAGGACTAAGGAGTCCATGGTGGAATTGTAAATCATGGAAATTTTGAGTGCAAGATGTATATCATGGAACAAGAAGTAGTAGAGTTCGAATGTGCCAACCCAAAACAGTGACTAAGAATTGGATATTTCGTGAAGTCATCAACACGAGGATCCAAAATAGGTTGACAAGGTCTCCCCATAAGACATGAGGCCCCGAAGGTCAAATTGTATTTCTTGGAACATTTGAATGCATAATTTGTAACATGGAAGAGGGGACGATGTCGGAACCTAGTAATCAATTTGTATATTGTGGAGGGTTTAATGCCAAATGTTTCATACCAGTGTGTGCAGTTGTCACTAGTAAGAGAATAACCAATGTATATTAGGAAGCACAAGAAGCTATTGGGGATGGGAGGCAGTGACAGATACCTTGAAACATTTGTGAACCGTCGTAGAGTAAATATTGTGAGTTCGACGAGTCCGCGGTGGAATTCTAGATCACAAAAGTTTTGAGTGCAAGATGTACATCATGGAACAAGAAGCAAGAGAGTTCAAAACCGCCAACCCGACAACCATGGGCATAAAATTGGCTAAGTATGGAAAGCAACTACGGTCGGTCGGATTCATCATGTGATAATATAGATGGAGATAAGATATGTCAGATTGCCAATGTTGGAACCCGCGATCATAGGATGGCCACTAATTTTATAACCATAAAGCAATAATAAACAGGAAGAAGAAAAGGGAAAAAGGGATAAGGAGTCTGTGGTGGAATTGTAGATCAGGAAAATTTTGAGTACAAGATGTATATCATGGAACAAGAAGTAGTAGAGCTCAAAAAGGGCAACCTAAAATAGCGACTAAGAACTGAAGATTTCATGAACGCGTCAACACGAGGATCCAAAATAGGGTGGTAAGGATTCCCTAAACGACATGAGGCCCCAACGATCAAATTATATCACTCCGAACATTTGAATGCATAATATGTAACACGAAAGAGGGAACAATGTCGGAACCTGGTAATCAGTTTTTATATTGTGGAAGGCTGGATACCAGCTGTTTTGTACCAGTGTGTTCAGTTGTCACTAGTAAGAGCAAAAACAATGTATATCATGAATGATAGGAAGTTAGTGGGGATAGAAGGTCGCGACAGATACTTCGAAACATTTGTGAACCATGGTAGAGTGAAGCTTGCGAGTTCGAGGAGTCCGTGGTGGAATTGTAGATGAATTTTTTTTTGAGTGCAATATATATATCATGGAACAAAAAGCAATAGAGTTCAAAAGCACCAACTCGACAAGCGCAGAGATAAAATTGGCTAAATATGGAAAGGAATAACATTTAGTCGGATTCGTCATGTGAGGATATAGATGTAAATGAAGATATGTCAGCCCGCCAATGCTGGAACCTGCGATCATAGAAAGGCGATTAAGTACATAACCAGAAGGCGATAACACACGGGAATAAGAAAAGGGAAAAAGGGCTGAGTGCATGGTGGAATTGTAGATAACAAAATTTTTGAGTGAAATATGTATATCATGGAACAAGAATGAGTAGATATCGAAAGAGACAACCTGAAACAGTGCCTAAGAATTGGACATTTCGCGAACCCGTCAACATGAGGATCCAAAACAGGATGACAAGGTCTCTCCAGAAGACGTGAGGCCCCGACGTTCAAATTGTATCACTCGGAACATTTGAATGCATAATCTGTAACACGAAAGAGAAGATCATGTCAGAATCCGGTATTCATATATCGAGGAGACTCTGATGCCAACTATTTCGTACCAGTGTGTCCAATTGTCATGAGTAAGAGAATAACTAATGTATATTAGGAAGGACAAGAAGTTAGTGGGGGAAAGGAAGCAACAAATAATTTGAAACATTTGTGAGCTGTGGTAGAGTGAAGCTTGTGAGTTCGAGGAGTTGGCGAAAAAATTGTAGATCACGAAAGTTTTGAGTGCACAATGTATATCACGGAACAAGAAATAACAGAGTCTGAAAGTACTAACCTGACAACTGTGATGATAAAATTGGTTATGTATGGAAAGGAACAGTGGTGGGAAGGATTCATCATGTGAGGATATAGACAAAGATGGAGATATGTGAGCCCATCAATGCTGGAAGTCGTGATCATAGAAAGGCCACTAAGTAAATAACCAGAAAGCGATAATACACGGGAAGAAGAAAAGGGAAAAAGGACAAAGGAATCCACTAAGTGAAATATGTATATCATGGAACAAGAATGAGTAGATATCGAAAGAGACAACCTGAAACAGTGCCTAAGAATTGGACATTTCGCGAACCCGTCAACATGAGGATCCAAAACAGGATGACAAGGTCTCTCCAGAAGACGTGAGGCCCCGACGTTCAAATTGTATCACTCGGAACATTTGAATGCATAATCTGTAACACGAAAGAGAAGATCATGTCAGAATCCGGTATTCATATATCGAGGAGACTCTGATGCCAACTATTTCGTACCAGTGTGTCCAATTGTCATGAGTAAGAGAATAACTAATGTATATTAGGAAGGACAAGAAGTTAGTGGGGGAAAGGAAGCAACAAATAATTTGAAACATTTGTGAGCTGTGGTAGAGTGAAGCTTGTGAGTTCGAGGAGTTGGCGAAAAAATTGTAGATCACGAAAGTTTTGAGTGCACAATGTATATCACGGAACAAGAAATAACAGAGTCTGAAAGTACTAACCTGACAACTGTGATGATAAAATTGGTTATGTATGGAAAGGAACAGTGGTGGGAAGGATTCATCATGTGAGGATATAGACAAAGATGGAGATATGTGAGCCCATCAATGCTGGAAGTCGCGATCATAGAAAGGCCACTAAGTAAATAACCAGAAAGCGATAATACACGGGAAGAAGAAAAGGGAAAAAGGACAAAGGAATCCACAGTGGAATTGTAGATCACAAAAATTTTGAGTGCAAGATGTATATCATGGAACAAGAAGCAACAAAGCTCGCAAGCGTGAACCTGACAACCTCCGGCATAAAATTGGCTAAGTATGGATAAAATTGGCTAAGTTTTCACTAGTAAGAGCATAACTAATGTATATTAGGAAGGAGAGGAAGTTAGTGGGGATGGAAGGTAGCGAAAGATACTGTGAAACATTTGTGAGCCATGGTAGAGTGAAGCTTGTGAGTTCGAGGAGTTGGTGGTGGAATTGTAGATCACGCAAGGTTTGAGTGCACAATGTATATCATGAAACAAGAAGCAACAGAGTTCGAAAGCGCTAACCCGACAACCACAGCTATAAAATTGGCTAAGCATGTAAAAGAACAACGGTGGGTGGGATTCATCATATGAGGATATAGAAGAAGATGGAGATATGTCATCCCACCAACGCTGGAAGCCGCGATCATAGAAAGGCCACTAAGTAAATAACCATAAAGCAATAATAGACAGGAAGAAGAAAAGGGAAAAAGGACTAAGGAGTTAGTGGTGGAATTGTAGATCACAAAAATTTTGAGTGGAAGATGTATATCACAGAAAAAGAAGTAGCAGAGCTTGAAAGCACCAACCTGGCAACCGCGGGCATAAAATTGGCTAAGTATGGAAAGGAACAACGGTCGGTCGGATTTTTCATGTGAGGATATAGATGGAGATGTCACGATTATAGAAAGACGACTAGGCATATAACTAGAACGTGATAATACATGGGAATAAGAAAAGGGGAAAAGGGCTAAGTATATAACATAAGAACATCCATTGTTCGTTTATTAATTCAAATCCTTTCAAACCCCTATTGAGTTCTCACTAGTAAAGGCATAAATTGCAAATCACAGAAGTTCTTTGGGTGCAAGATGTATAGGTCAGAATAGGGGACATAAGTGTTGGATACCACAAACATAGAACATAATGATGGATACCACAAATCAAGGAATGAGAAGAAACGGGTTTCTAAAGCGCCAACCGGGAAACCGCAGCCATAAAATTGTCTAAGTATGGAAATGAAGAACAGTTGGTTGGATTTATCATGTGAGGATATAGATGAAGATGAAGATATGTCAGCCCTCCAATGCTGGAACTTATGATCATAGAAAGGTGACTAAGTAAATAACCAAAAAGAGATAATACACGGGAAGAAGAAAAGGGAAAAAGGACTAAGGAGTCCATGGTGGAATTGTAGATCACAAAATACTTGAGTGCAATATGTATATCACGGAACAAGAAACAACAGAGTTCGAAAGCACCAACCCGACAACTGTGGGCATAAAATTGACTAAGTATGAAAAGGAACAACAGTCGGTCAGATTCGTCATGTGAGGATATAGATGGATATGAAGATATGTCAATATGCCAATGCTGGAACCCACGATCATAGAAAGGTGAATAAGTATATAGATAGAAACTAATAATACACTGGAAGAAGACAAGGGAAGAAGGGTTAAGTATCTCACAGAAGAAAATATACTATTCTCTTATTAATGCAAATCCTTTTGAACCCCTGCTGAGTTATCACTAGTACAGGCATAAATTGTAGATCATAGAAGTTCTTTGGGTGCAAGATGTATATGACGGAACATGGGACATAGGTGTTGGATACAGCAAACCCATGACCCTGTGATCAGATAATTGGCTAAGCATTGAAAGGGACCGCGATCAGTCGGGTTCATGGTGTGAATATATAGATAAATAGTTGCCAATTTGTGAATCCATGAGGTCGTGATCATATAGTTGCGACTAAATATAGACTGACAAAGGGATAATAGAGGGGGGGAAAGAGGAGAATTAAGAGTTTTTATACATTCTTGTGGACAAATTGTATATTGTGGAACTCCGGGCACTATTTGCAGCTCACAAAAAATTCAAAATACAATTTTTAGGTTGTCAATCTCGGAACCCACAATCGAAAAAGTGTGAAAGTATGGAACATGGAAATGCTAGTCGAGACTTGCTTTCGCTAATATATTGAAATTTGTAATAGATTTTCCATTACCTCGCAAGATCTTATTTTTATGTTTCTGGACAAGTTTTGTAGGGATGGTCGGTTGTCGAGACTTTTTCTTATTAATGAATATTTTTACAGTTGTTTTATGATGTGGTTTTAGTATTAAACCTTTGGTGTTGCATATCTGGAAATAAGTAGGAGTATGGGAAGAACAAGAAACAATGACTAGGAAATGGAGTTTTTGTGAACCCGACAATGCAAGCATCCAAAATAGGGTGACAAGGTTTCTCCAGAAGACACAAGGCCCAGACAGCCAAATTGTATAGCTCAAAACATTTGAATGCATAATGTGTAACATGGAAGAGGGGAAGATGTTGATGTCTAGTAGTCAATTTGTGTATGGTGGAGGAGCGGGTGCCAATTCTTTCGTACCAATGTGTCCAGTTGTGACTAGTAAGAGCACAATTAATGTATATTAGGAAGGACACAAAGTTGGTGGGGATGGAAGGAAACGACAAATAATTTGAATGAAGTTAATGTATACGAGGAATGCACGGTGGAATTGTAGATCACAGATGTTTTGAGTGCAAGGTGTATATCACAAAACAATAAACAGTTGAGTTTGTAAGTGCCAACCTCACAACTGCAGCCATAAAATTGGCTAAGTATGGAAATGAACAATGGTCGGTTAGATTTTTCATGTGAGGATATATATGGATATGAAGACATGTCAGCCCACCAACCCTCGAATAGGATATCATAGAAAGGAGACTAAGTATATATCCAGAAAGTGATAATGGAGGGAAAGAATAAAAGGTGAGTTTGTATGCGTCAACATGGAAACTGTGGCCATAAAATTGACTAAGTATGGAAAGGAACAACAATTGATCAGAGGGGAAAAGGGCTAAGTATTTGAGAGTCGAAATCCATTTTTTTGGTTTATTAATGCCAATGTTTTCTAACCCCTATTGGGTTCTCACTAGTAAAATCATAAACTGCAGACCATGAAAGTTCTTTGGCTGCAAGATGTATATGACAGAACAACGGACATAGATGTTGCATACCACAAACCCATGGTCTAGTGGCCAGATAATTGGCTAAGTGAAAGTTTTGATATTTATTTCAATAGTATTCATACTAATATGTATTAATGGAGAAAGTTTTGATATTTATTTGAATAGTATTCATACTAATATATAGTCATGGATGATTTTAGGGGCTAAATTTCGCTCATGGGCTAATTTTCCATGGTTTTTCCAAAAACGAGATTCGTTATTTTAAAAATGATTTGCCCAAATTCTATGGGATAAAATTATTTTACCTCAAAAATCGCCAAAATTTTATAAAACTATATAAACTCCTTAGACATTTGAATATTTTTACAAAACTATTGCCAAACATTTATAGTTGGCATATGAAGGATTAGTAAGATTCGCCAAGGTTTCTACATTTTAAAATAAATTTCCATCCTTAAAATCATCCCTATATATAGTCATGGATTATTTCTGTTTCAAATGAAAATCATCTCCCAATTTGCAGGATGCTCTTTGGTTCTCAAATTTTGTTGAAACCACAAAAGTTTTGACTGCAATATGTATATAACGCAAGAAGAAGCAACATAGTTCAAAAGCGCCAACCTGAAAACCACGTTCATAAGATTGGCTAAGTATGGAAAGGAATAACGGTCGGTCAGATTCATCATGTGAGGATATGGATGAAGATGAAGATATGTCAGCTGACCAACCCTGGAACCCATGATGATAGAAAGAAAACTACCTATTTAACCAGAAATCCATAATAGACGGGAAGAAGAAAAGGGGAAAAGGGAGGGAAAAAGGGCTAAGTATCCTAGAGAGGAAAATTGATTGTTCCTTTATTAATGCCAAGATTTTCGAACCCCTGGTGAGTTATCACTAGTTAAAGCATAAATTACAGATCACAAAATTTCTTTGGCTGCAAGATGTATATGACGGAATAGGGGACATAGTTGTTTCGAATCCCTGGTGAGTTATCACTAGTTAAAGCATAAGCTGCAGATCATGGAAGTTCTTTGGCTGCAAGATGTATATGATGGAATAGGGGACATAGTTGTTGGATATTGCAAACCCGGGGCCTGGTGGCCAGAAGGTGAGTTATCATTAGTTAAAGCATAAATTGCATATCACAGAAGCTCTTTTGTTGCAAGATGTATATGATGGAACATAGAACATAGTTGTTGAATACCAGAAACTCAGGACTCGGTGGCCAGATAATTGGCTAAGAGGAAGTTTTTATATTTATTCCAATAGTACTCATATTAGTATATATGCACAGATATTATGAAATAGAAGAAGCTGCAATATATGCAAGATATTGAACATGAACATGGCGTCAACACTTGAGTTGCCTTGTTGTAACTCATTAATTCATTCTATTTATGGGACTGAAAGAATGAGAGAAAGAGGGGTCCTCCAATTTATTTCTTTAAGTATAGGTCCGACGCCACATAAGTATGGCTTATGACAAATTATTCTTCCATGTAAAATGAAAGAAACAGACATAGTAGCCTTTATTTAAATTGAAGTACTGGGCAACAGAAAAAAAATCTTGTTGTCCATGTTTAACAACACACAAAAAAGCAATAAAATGAAAAGCAATACCAGAGAATGGAAAACACCATAAAAACAAAACCACAAATATTCTATATTCAAATAAGATGAGTTACAAAATATAGTTGAGATTATTTTCCATAATGAATGTGATTTGGCCTACTACCGACCAATAAAAAATATGTACAATGATGAAGCTTGTTGACACTTTTCTTGACAATCAAATTCTTTATTCGCAAAAAATGAGTTGAATATCAATTTCGGGTCTTGGACTTAATTGGTGATGACAGCTAGATCTATCCCAGCTTTTCAAATAGCTTGTCTCTTCTAGATATGGGCTGCTTGCATTGGATGGTTATTCAACATTCCATTCTTTGTTAAGTATTAGTTTCCCTCTGGTGTCTAAAACTTGGGGTTTAAGGTGCTTTCCTTGTAATGTTCCTGACCATTGACATCCGAGACAACTTAGAAATGTGATTCAAGCCTAATTCAAAGTCGAGGGAGTCGTTTTATGTGACATCAACTATGGGACATAAAAAAAATTCAAGTATGTTGTGATTGCTATTCTCCCTGTATTTGATCATCTCATTGGTTGAAAAGACTGCCTGAAGATTTGTATGTTGAGTTTCTTTGTTTTATTATAGTAAATTGGAAGGAATGTCCAAGCCAACTACAAAATGTTCTTTTGTTGAAGTACATGAATTATTGTGGCAGCATAGGTCTAGAAAGTGTATCAAATGTTGCAGATCGCATCAGCACAGGTCTGGCAAGTGTATCAAATGTTGCAGATCACATAAGAATATATATTTCGTCACAATGGTGGAAGATATCGTGGCCCGCAAAAAGGTCTAGAATGTTCGTAGCTGACGCCAAATATGTGGAGTCTGTAACTACATCCAAGGGAAAGCGAACAAACTTTGACAAAGAACATGGCTTTCTGTCAAGTCTATTACCACACCGATAAGTAGCTCAACAAAATTTTAAATAGAAACTTTTGTAGTGATAATATTCCCTTTTATCCACCCATACAGTTTTTGTTACCTGCTTCTCAGTACATTCACGAATGGAGTTCTATTTCACATCATTTACGAACATCACATACCACTTTGCAAGCCATTGCAAGTGCGACACTCCTGACGAAGACAAAGTCTTGTGTGATCTGTAGAATTTGATACACTTTCCAAATCTATGTTGTTGGAAGAAACTATATACTTCAATGAAGAAGAATTTTGCATGTGACCTGAAAATCCATTACAACTCCCAGCAAGAAAACAAAGAAGAAAAAAAAAAAAATTTCCAGGCAGGATTTTCAACTAACCAAAGCATCGAATATAGGAAGAACACCAACCAAAAGATACTTGTTCTTTTTTTCTCCCTTGTCTGAATTTTTGTTGGATAAAAGTTTTTTTTTTTTGGCTCAAAGCTCACGTCATATAAAAAGAAACTCTCTTCTTTCATTTGGGCCTCCATCACATATCTAAGTTGTCTTACATGTCCATGACCAAAAACATGAGAATGAAGGCACCCTAAAGCCCAACTCTTTGATGATAGAGAGAAATGCCAATAAGTATTTAAAAGCAATGTTGGAGGATGACAATATGATCTTCCGTAGATTTTGGGTTAATTCATTTTGATGACAGATGTTCTCTATATTTTCTCTTATTAATGCCAATATTTTCGAATATGTAAGTTGAATAATGACTAATACCACGTATTAACATTCCCATATCCTAACAGATTCTCAAATATGACATCTAACATATGCACAATTTTAAAGAGGGACATGACGTCAAGGCCTCTGTGGGTGACACATTCATGGATGACAACGAGCTAGTATGGTACTACACTGTTACTATGATGAAGCCTTTAAAAAATTAAAAGAGCCAATATATATATATATATTTTTTGGAAATTCAAAATGCAGGCAAAAGAAATTACAAGATCCCATAATATTCAGTTGTCTATTCATTTTAATGGGAAATGTCCTCGAGCTTTCCACTTATCAAAAGGAAATATTTTCGAACCTGTCTGGTCGGTTGTGACTTTTGAAAGAATAATTAATGTATTGGGAATGGCGGAAGGTAACAGGGATGGAGGGGAGCGACAAATGATTTTAAAATTTTCTGAACTCGGAAAGGCATCAAACCACCAAAATTTGAAAACTCGACTACGTATGGAAATGTAGGTCGGATAGACAAACTCATCGCAGGTGGAGGAACGGTTGCAAGTTCGAGGAGTGCAACATCAAATTGTAGAGCACATAAGTTATAGGTGCAAGATGTATACACTGAACACGATCTACCATAGTTCAATAACACCTATCCACGAAGCCACATTCATAAAATTTTCTAAGTATGAAAATGAATGACGGTCGGTCGATAACAATTTGTCAGTTCGCCACACCGGGAACCCCCGAGAATAGAAAGGTGAGAAAGGATAGAAGAATAAACATAGCTTCCATGCGGAAAAAAATGGGAGAGAACAACTATATCGCTCACACAACAAAACTTACTCTCATAACTATGAAACTAGAATAAGACATAAACCATGGAAAAAACATCACTAGCTATGAAATATAGATTGAGGCCGACAAACTCCTGTTGAAGGTGGAAGAGAAGCAATTTACATTGATTGCAAAATTTTGTATGTTATTTTATCTTAATAGTACTTTATGGGGAACTAACTGCAAAACAATGTAACAACTGATCCAACTACGGATGCAACACCCCAACATTGCAAACCTTAAGAAAAAAAGATAAATAAAAAAATAACAATTGAGTTAAGAAGCACCAAAAGGCCCAACTGCAGCTGTAGGACCCGAACCCTTGAAAGTCAAATCAAACAACAATAAAAAACATCCAGGGAACAAAGAAGCAAGCAACAATCAACCCACCGAGAATGATGCAGTTCCAATCGCACTTGCAGAACCCCAAACGTGCAAACTGCAACAAGACGAACGTATGCAATTTACATCGAATGCAAATTTTTGTATGTTATTCTATCTTAATAGTATTTTATGGGCAGTCAACTGCGAAACAATGTAACAACAGATCCAACTGGAGATGTAGCACCCCAACATTTCAAACCTTACGTAAAGAAGAGAAAGCAACAAACAAGAAACCAATTAAGAACAACCAAAAGGCCCAACTGCAGCCGCAAGACCCGAACCCTGAAAAGTCGAATCAAACAACAATGAACAACATCCAATGAACAAAGAAGAAATCAACAACCAGTCCACCAGGAATTCCGTAGTTCCAATCATAGTTGCAGAACCCCAAATGTGAAAACTGCAATAAGATGAACAGACAAACAAGAACAACAACAAGAGGCAAATAATAAATCAGTGGAGATGCAAGAAGCAAGCATGGACTAGTGAAGCAACAATTTCGTTGAAGCACAATATTGCCCAAATTGACTGCAGAGAACATTGCATATAAAATAAAAAAATGGAAGAAAATGTATTGTAAGAGGCCTGCTAAGTAAACATTCAACGCCACCAATACTATTGGGTAAACAATTAATTCTGTCATAAATGCTCTATAAACATTTAAGGAAAAATGTAATGCCGTAGGTCTTTAACGTAGAAAAATAATTTTACTATAATTTATGTAACAATAGTTCGAACTGTAGAGAATATATTCTAAAGACAAGCTTTGGATATGCTAGCATATCAAACATTGGCATAAATTTAGCTCACAGAAAATGATAAGGAAAACATTCTAACTAATGCTAGCATTAATCCACCTTCCAACAATGCATAAGAAAATATGTGATTCAAAAATACCATATACGATCAAATACTTTGGATATGCCAACATATATAACATTGGGAATAGAGAAGTCAACAATAAGACCTCCAATCTGTTGTCCAATCATATCATGACATATATGTTACTTTTTATTATATAAAAATCGATGATTTTAGTTCCCTAGTTCCAACAATAGATAAGATGGAAATATTTGTGGTCAAAGGAAAAAGTAATATGAGGTCAACGAATTATCAATCGTTATAGTCCCTTTATGCCTACGTCGGGGACTAATAGGTGGACTAGAACACTATATGTCTCCCCAAGCTCAAGGGAGGTTTGGGATAAAGAGACCATGAAATTATTAACCATTCAGTGGGTGCCAAGACTTAGTGGAGATAGCTTCAAAATAAAGGAGAGCCCCAGTGCAAGCTCTCACAATACAAATATGCTCACAATGTTAATCATAAAGACTACATCATAATGTTAGTACGTATCTTAACCAGGTTCCATAATTTGGAACATGACATGGAAAAACAAATCATTGATCCAGGATAATAACTTATGGGAGATAAAATATGATAAATCATCTCTATTTTTGGATAACTCTTGGAAACATCTACCCAATCTCCACTCCAATCCATCTTTCCTTTCTCTTAAGGCACCTCTCCAACAATATCAAGGAAACATCTTCCCAATCTCCACTCCAATCCATCTTTCCTTTCTCTTAAGGCACCTCTTGGCAATTGTCAACAACTGGTCTCTCTACAAAATAACTTAATCCAAAGGAAAATAGAGTTCTATTTTATTCCACACAAACTTTGATGGGGCTATCAAACAATTGGTCTCCTCAACTTGAAGGAATCCTACTCCCTCCTAGCTTAACATTTCACCCTCCCCTCAGATCATATATATCCTAAGATATAGAAAATCAATTTATGGCCTAAGGTGGCCACCTTTCTTTGATTGGTTGCTCATGGTAGGATCCTCACTTGGAATCACCTCTTTCCAAGAGTTTTTTTTAACCCTGGCCTCTTCCTCTATGTCATAAGGATGGAGAATCCCTCAAGCACCTCTTAAAATCTTACTATTTTAGTCATTCGAGCTCGACTAAAGGCAACCTCTCCTTCAGAAAATCTAATAGACATGTTTCCTCAGTTCGCCACATAATTTCTTCTTGGAGATCTCAAGGATTTAATAATCCTATCTTAAATAGTATTTGGAATCTCTTACTTGGTTTTTCCTTATGGGAAATCTGGACATAGTATAATTGACGTATCTTTAAAGATGAAATCCTCACTCTCCATTTGTTTTGGTCCAGGATCCATCATAATATTCTTGAATCCATTTAAAATGGTATGTTGATGCCTTTAAATGGGGTGATTGCGAAAATTGCCTCTGGGTTTCTTGGTTTCCCCCTTCTTTCCTGCCAATTCCTTCTTCCCCTCCTATTCTACTTCCCAAATATTCCATTCCCCGTACCACCACTCCTTCAATGGGTTTAATAAAATTGAACTTTGATGGGCCTCTAAAGGAAAAATCCATGTCCTACTGGTTTTGAGGGTGACTTTAGAGATGTCCATGGCAATATCCTTCATTTGATTTTTGGATTCATTGGTATTAATTTCAATAATGCCACACAAATTTGGTCCTTGTTTCAAGGTATGTGAATTGCTCATTCTCAAAGCTTCTCAAAACTTATAGTTGAAGGGGACTCTGATCTAACTATCCACATTCTCACTCGTCTTCAACATGGATTTCCCCCTAGAAAATTCATGTTAACTAGCAGTCATAGTCCATTTTATACCTCCTTCAAGGTTTCATCAAGAACATTCTAGGTCTCATCACCTTGCATGTTAGAAGAGAAGAAAAAAAACTTCGAGACTCTTTAACCAATGATGGTGTCTTTCATCCAACTTCATTGCTTGATTCTAGATGGGAGGATCTAGTCGATGAATCTTTTAAGCAATGTTGTAATTCCATTGTGATTTAATATCTTACCCAAGGAATTGGAAGCTATACAGTCCATGGAAGCATGTACCTTTTCTCAAGATGAAGTGCTTGATGAAAAGAAGACAAAATTTGTCCTCATGTTCCAAAGATGGATACTTAATTTATTCATCATAGTCTATGGTCATATGGTCTTTTTATTTTTTACTATTTTTAATGTTTATTTCAGTTCAATCATGTCACTCTCTATTAGACTCTTAATTTATGCAAACAATGTTAATTATTGGTTGGATAGTTGGCCTAGTTGTTTAGTAGTTTTGGGATGGACACATGATTTATATCTTAGCCATGGGAGCAGCTTTGTGCATTCTATTGAGAGTATAATTGAAAACTCTATTTATTTACAAAAAAAAAAAATAGGTTTGATGTTTGATTCATTATAATACATGTTTGTCCATTTGAATACATTTGAATATATGGAACAATAGATCACCATTTGATCAAATTCCCAATACATATCCCTTTTGAATTTATTTCGAATACATATGGAAACATTGATAATACTTAAAAACCAAAAACAAATTACAATACAAAAAGTCTTCCCCGTATCTAAAATAGAATATCTAAGAAAAGTAGAATGTTCACTTTAAAAGTACTGAAATAAATATATATTTATCTTTGGTTTTGAACTTTAAACTAGAGTCTACATTGTTTTTATTTGTTTACTCAATATATACATATTTGTTTTTCCATTGTGGTTCACCACACAAAGCTCACTATATTTCGAGAATATTTGTCTAACAAAGAGAATTGTGTCGCATATATGAGACTCTAACATGGGTCGGGAGGAGATAAATCCCCACCCCAACAAATTGAGCTACAACCACTTGATAAGGACTCTATTTCTTCTTAAAAGAATAGCGAGCACAATTTAGTTAGAAGAGAGTATCGAGAGGAAATCTTATGGAGGAAAAAATCCAGGGTTCAATAGATTAATGAAGGTGAAAGAAATACCAAATTCTTCCATAAATTGATGGTCCAATGTCAGCATGCCAAACACAATGTCAGCATGCCAAACACATCACCCAGTTGAAATTGACCCAAGTTAAAAATGTCACCTCTAATTCTAAAATTGAGAAAGAATTAATTTCCTTCGACTACCTCGTTGATCTATTGCCATAATATTCTATCACCTACAATATTCTAAAACTTGTCACCAAGGAAAAAAATGAATTCCTTCTATGACCCATTGCCTGATTAAATGTTGAAGAAGCTATCATGAACATGGCTCAAAGAAAGTACCCTAGACCAAATGGCTTTACCTCATATTTTTCCCATCATTTTCCCATCATTGTTAGACAATTGTTAAAGTGGATTTGTGCACCCTAGTTTCCAAATCACAAAGAATGTCAGGCATCCTCCTTGCACTCAATGCCACTTTTATCACTCTAATCCCCGAAGAGGCGCATGTCATAGATCCTTCTCAATTTCATCCTATTTCCCTCTCCAATGTTATCTACAAGATCATCACTAAAATTCTTACTTCTCGCCTCTAACCTCTTATGCCAACTATGATTGGTTCAAAAAAATACGACTATGTAGAAGGGTGTCAAATCATGGATAACATCTTTTTGGATAAGGATGTAGTTCGCCTACTGAAGACTAGGCTTTGACAAGCTTAGCTGACATTACATTAGGAAAATTCTAGTACCCTTTGATTTTCATGACTCATGGGTTACTTGGGTCTTATCTCTCATTTCCTCTACCTTCTTCTCCATCCTTATAAATGGCCCTCATTCCCCCACTTTTCAGCCATCTAGGGATTTATGTCAAGCCCATCACCTCTAGCCTTTTCCCTTTATCCTTAGTTAGGAAGGTATCAGTCACACCTTAACATTTAGTAGTTTTGGGAGGGACATATGGTTTATATCTGGGCTATGGAAGCACCCGTGTACATTCTATTGATAGTATAATTCAAAACTATGTTTACTTACAAAAACATAACATGTTTGATTCACTATAATACATCTTTGTCCATTTGAATATATGGAACAATAGCTCACCATTTGATCAAATTTTCAATACATATCCCTTTTGAATTGATTGCAAACACATATGCAAATATTGATAATGCTGAAAAACCAAAAACAAATTACTCAATATTTTGTTATATTTTTTTTAAAAGGGACACTTGCTCAACTCTAGATTGAGCACACAGGGAATTACACATCTCCTCCATATTGGATTGTAGAAAGCCCCTATCCACCCAATAACAAATATATTGGACTTAATCCATCTTACATTGAATGGTCTTCATGATTATTATTATTATAATAAACCCTTTCAAACCATTACACCCTATGAAAAAAATTTACTATGTAATTTCACAATTCTAAATTTGTAAACTTGATTGTTGCAAAAAGTTAAACTTTTGAACTATTTTAGAAAATATAGATTATTTTTAGAAAACTGGTAATTTGGATTTAACAAATACAACATAATAAAAAATAAGATATCCTGCTAAATTAATATATTCTAAAGTACTTTTGAGCTAAATAAATACACTATACCTTAAGTAAATCAAGATATTAAGAAGGTAACAAAAAAATTTAGAAATAATCATCATTTATATAATTACCACAAATTAAAATCTATAAAAAAAAAACTTAATACAAAAAAGTTAACAAAAAACAGTTAGAAATAATTAGCATTTATATAATTACCACAAATAAAAAACTTAAAAAAAGCTTAATACAAAACGTTGTTTCTTATCTTTCGATCAAACAAACAACTTCTTGCTGTGATAGTATTTAGGGCTTAAAGAGATTATTTTTAAACGTATTGTGAATGCGGCCTCTTTCAAGAAATTAATTACACCCCAATTGAAATGACATTACCAGCTCGCAGAAGTGAAAGCTATGCCTCTTTGGCATAATCCTTTGAAGATAGATCAAGATTGAGATCGTCCAATGAACCATCACATGCAAAGAAATGCCAACTTAAATGTACGAATGCTCTGAGAAACACATCAAGTGAGCTGCCAATGGGAGCAGAAGGACCAGCTTTTCTAATAGTTGTTTCTGTTATTTCTGGGAGTGGAATTTCATGCAATACATGATCACTGTTTCGAACGGCCTTAACTTTTTTAGCGTCACAGTAATCCAAAGCATATAGCGTGTAACGGTTAAAACTGTTGCCTAATATGATAATCTTATTCAAATTGACAGACGTCCAGTTTGCCTCCAATACATTTTCATAGAGARCAAGWGGGCAGTGAGGCATGAAAAATAGMGTGGGTCTGTCCACTGTTCGTCTGCACTCTTCATTWACACAGAGACAGGTGCAWTCTAGTTGATYTATGGCTCTTAGGTCCAGAAAGGACAAAACTGGATCATACACGACGATATCATTCACCCACTGAAACTTTTCTYTCAATAAAATTGCAAAAGMTAACTGCATGTGACAATGGTCCACCATCTTGTAATTCTTCACATCATTCATCTCTCCAACACCGTAGATAACCACTTGTAATTKTGAATGATGTGSGTCTGTGCCTATTACCTTTTGTATTCGTGCCACCACSACTGAATTCTGCATTTGTCTCATAAATCTTTCATAAAAATAAGATTTCTCTAACTTTTCTCGAGCGAGTTGTATATTTTTGGTTATTTCTTGAGTTTTTTTAACGATTTCTACCTCAATTTGTGCGGCTATTACTGGATTCTCCATTTGTTCATTAAATTCTTCAAAATACTTATTCCTTACAAACTCCTCATAAGGAAGCTGTAATTTATTAATTATTTCCTGGACCTTTCTACTGATTTCTTCATCAGAGGCAATACCCATGATCGACAATTCAAACTATTTACTCAATAACTGTACATCCAGAGTTGGAAATTGCTTAACCTACCGATGTATATTCTATTCTATTTATTTATGCATCTTTCTACACGTTGTCGTACATGAGTGCGCGTCCATTCAGTGTGACTTTTTATAACTAATTTTTTGGTAACGACTCATAATGTACAAACAATAACAAATCTACCACTTAGCTCTTCATTTTTTTCCATGTATTTTTTTAATCCTAAAGTTAAATCATTATTAGTACTAATTTGACCTGACTAAACTATAGCATTTACCATTACCATCTATTAGCTTGTTTTTTATTACAAATATTTTTATAGCATTTACCATTACCATCTATTAGCTTGTTTTTTATTATAAATATTTTTCTACTTGTTTTTTATTATAAATATTTTTCTTATTTTTTTTTGTGTTTAATATTATAGATATGCTTAACAAAATAATTATTTTTTCATCATATTTAAATTATTTTTATCACTCATCTAATTGATTCATAAATTTTATGTTTTATGGCTTACTTCTAACTAAATCAAGTATTTCAATTCTAGGTTATACTTAAGTTTTGAATTTTAATCACTCAACCTGCACACATTGTTATTTTTTTTCAAACATAGAGAATTCAAGATTAGAGTTTTAATCTTAGATAACTACCACATCTATTCACTAAGATCATTAAATTCATGCTAGTGAAATAAATATATATGAATTGGATTTATTTTTTCATAATATTTTTTTTAACAATCTTGTAACTTATTTTTTGTAACCATCTTGTAACTAAATTTGTAACAAAATTTACAATTATTACCATTAGACTTCTCAATCTTTGTATCTTTGATTATTGTTCTCACCCAACTTCATTTTTCAATGTCCACTTTTTTTTATCTGCGAATATATTTTAGGAGTTTCCTAATGTGTATATACCCTAAAAAAATTATTTCCATAACTCTCTATAACTCAGCATACATGGTTGTGTATACCACTTCCTGGTATACCATCCATGGACAAAATTCCATCATTATCCTCTCTGTCTGGTCGCTACATGTTTAACAATAATCTGGACCATGATTCAATCTCAGATACCCCATGATTCAATCTTGGTACCATGTAGTGAGTGGAATTGGATGCATCCATATTGAACACAAGTTGGAATTCGATGCATGCATAGTAAATGCAAATTTAAATATGAGTCTAGTTTTAATTATTTTAAAAGCACACATTACATTGCAACTCTATGGATTGTAAATCC
>SNQJ01S0061970.1:4822-33775 GCA_010110895.2 Picea sitchensis | reverse complement strand
GTATATGTAATCCTTTAATTAAACAATTAAATTTATTAACCCTCTTAAATTTAATACCCTTGTCATTGAATGTAATAGGTAATTAATTAATTAATTAATTAATCAAAATTATAACAATTAATTAATTAATTAATATTTAATTAATATCATTATACCAATCTTTATTTAGTTAATAACATGTTAGAAAAATTAATTACCTAATAAATTTTTACTTAATAATCCCTAAGCATATATTCAACTAGGGTTGTTACAATCTCATCATTCTGACCACATCACCAACTGGTATCTTCTCCTGTCTGAAAACCTTCTCGTCTCCCTTGGGGTTAGATCCCTCAGGCATGGATGCTACTAGAGGCGTCACGCCTCATCCCCTAGCACCCCGTCATTTGCTTCTGCGGTGTCCTCTAACCATGATTACCTGCATGAATAAAACTCAACTCAATTAGTAACATATAATCAAATCATATCAACGAAAGTTGTAGCAATCCCAAGTCGCAGGCCGAACCCGCTCTGATACCACATGTAACAACCCCATCTGGTACAACTCCTACGATGTACAACTGGTAAAAGCACCCTTAATTTTTTTTTTGTTTTGTGTGTGTGTAGGAAGGTAATAATGACATTATACTCAACATCGCAACACGACAATGACACAATGTATGCAACTCATGCAACAACAAAATAACGGCCTAACATAAAAGCACATCAAGCACCTAGAAGCAATGTACGACATCAACTGATGAAAAATAAGAATGACTACCCGCCCATCCTACCCTGCAATGGTTAGGACCTCCAGGACACATAAGAAATGCTCAAGCCCAGTTTCCCATCGATTTTGACCATTTAAGGTCTCAGGGCTGGCGACTGTTCTAAGGAACAAGGAGGTGTCTACATCCCGCCCAACACAAGCAGACCAAGCCACTAAGATAAGGACAATCATTAACTATAATAAACAAAAACACCCTCAATGGAAGGCGCAAGCTAAAAACGATTCTGCCAGCCATCCAACCATTAATCAAGGCTAAATGGTCATTATCTATGATTTAAATTGGCGTTAATTACTTATTGATTAACCAGTCCAAATTCCATTAGTCAACGAGTTACCAAACGAACTTAACATGAATTATGACTCAATTTAGCGAGTCTGAGTTACCAATTAGACTACATCTATAGATCCAACTAGCATCAATTACATATCCAGTTTAGTAAGTCTAAATTTCAACTAGTCAACTAATTGGCAATTCTAACTTGACCTTATAGGCAAACAAGCTAGCAAGTATAAATCATGATTAGACATTAACTACACATATCCAATTATATCCATAAATGTATGTAACAAGATCAGACAAGTACATGAACCATTAATAAGAACTTGTTTAAGAGGGAAAAAAGACATCACTCAAGAGATAATTCTAGTTAAAACATGATTATACCTAATAGAATTAAGGAAAAGTTAGTAAATACAAGCATCAGTATGATTCTAGTTACATCATCCAAATGAGTTAAAAGAGAGGAAGAAAACATGGAGTTTGAAGAGATGGAAATAAAAGAATCCACTTCAGGAAAATTATAGTGTAAATTATCTTTAATAAGCAAATCTTCATTACAATCAACCTTGAGTGAGCAGTATATCAAATATTACAAAAAATTGATACTATAGTTAATAAAATAGATAAAAACTTTAAGAATATAATTAATAAATAATTAACCTTTAATTACAACACAAATATCACATTAATTCCTTAATCTATAATTTGAATCTTATTCTTACACCATTCTCTAATTACCATAAATTCCTATTTTATTAAGAAAAACAAAAAAACACACTGAATATAATTAGGGATTTATTAAATTATATATGGATTCTCTCATCATGCATAAGTGTACACCATGTCCTAAGTTATATTAGCTCTCATTAGATTGTGGTCAACAAGCCAAGGATTAATGAAATAAATAGGGCTAAGCTCAGCTATGCACACGCAGTCAGAAATTCGTTGTCTAGAATAAAGTGCTCACTGCCAGGCACAAGCAAAACAAATATCGCTATCTAAAATAAGAAAAACAAATTACAGATTCGCTCACTGCCAGACACACGAAAAACAAAACCGTAGTCTAAAACAAGAGAAAAATGAATTTCTAATTCGCTCACTGCCAGGCACAAGAAAAATTAAATCGTTGTCTAAAACACGAGCACAATGAATTACTAATTCGCTCACTGCCAAGCAGAAGCAAAACAAAATCACTGTCTAAAACATGAGCAAAATGAATTACTAATTCGCTCACTGCCAGGCACAAGTAAAACAAAATTGTTGCCTAAAACATGAGAAAAATGAATTACTAATTCACTCACTGCTAGGCACAAGCAAATGAAATCGCTGTCTAAAACATGAGCAAAACGATTTACTAATTCGCTCATTGCCAGGCACAAGAAAATGAAATCGTTGTCTAAAACATAAGCAAAACGATTTACTAATTCCCTCACTGCCAGGCACAAGCAAAAAGAAATCGCCATTATAAAGGGATGAACACACAAGGTGAAATCACCATTAAAGAGTTGATGATTGTGTAGAGATAAGTCACCAATAAAAGTGAGAAATACGCTGTGTGAGGTCACCAATAAAAGGGATAATTATGCAGAGTGGAATCGCTAACCTGAAGTTGAGTTTTTACCCAAAAATGCATACCTAACAGTGGGAACAAATGCCTCAGAAATGGAATCCACAGGGTAAGTTAGCCATAAAAAATTTGCAGAGGCCAAGGTAACCTTTTCAACCCAACACCCCAGAAATGAAAAATGCAGACTAGAATAATTTGTAGGCAATCAAGCAAATGGGCAAAGCTCAAGATAAAATTCATCAGATATTAATGTGCAGAGATAAATTCACAGAGATAAAGGCTATCAATAAAAAACATAGAGTTAAGTTACGAGGGAAGTAATGCAACACAATGATGGTTAATCGAGCAATATATAACAACGCAAAGATAAACTTATCTGGCGATTAGAAACCGCGGAATTAAAGAAACTTCACCATCAATCAAAATTTAAAGGTTATTTAAATGAATCAAGGAGCAAGTCGAACCTTCAGCCAAGGACAACATCAAGGGTATACTATTAATAGGTTCATTTGTCGCTCATCATTCTCGCATAAAAAAGTAGGGTGTTGAGATCCATAGGTCTTTTAATGCTAAGGCGACGACCGTAGATCAGGCTCCTGGCCGACTTCTCAAGCGAGGACTGAGGAGCTAGGGACAAAATGCCAACAACCATTAAGGACTCAATCAATCACAACCAGGTGGTCAAGACATGTGGGAAAACGAAGGCCATAGGAGACAACAACCATTGAGCTAGGCTAAGAAAAGTTTCATTCATCTTTTTTAAAAACATCAGTTTACTTCATTAAATAAGCAGAACCAAGCATAAGTCTTAATATATTCTACCATACAAAATGAAAAGAGCGTACCGTTACTTGATCCCCCACTCTGAATGATGTCCACACACTCCATGCAACTCTCACTTGTCGACCAGCGAGACTTCACCGATACCTCCCAGCCAACGCTAGGGGTACTCTTCTTCCCCGTTAGCCCCCCAAGCTGCAAAGGGGCCACACACACTATCTAGAGATTTCGACTAGCTCCCATCTTGCCTCGCAAGGCCGAGCTACCACTCCTCTCCGAGATGGGTATCCCAAATCCCACAAGTAAATTAGTCTAGTAGATATTTCTACAGCGTAACGTTACGCAAATAGAATATCCCCCCTTTACCTCCATCACCTCCCTTCATTCTATAGAGTTTCATGGTTCCTTACTTTCCAAAAATTCTCTTTTAGTTAAGTTTTAAAAATTAATTTCCTAAAAATTCTTCTTCATACAAGTGTCACCCATCCCCTACGTTCCTCCATTATTTAATTTCTTTAATTAATTAATTATCTTATTTCCCTCACCCACCTAGAGTTACTCTTAGAATCACTCCTAGGTGTCCCCAAATTCCCTTACAGGTTTTAAAGGCTTTCCCTATTATTAAATTTCTATATTCAATTTAAATTAGAAAGCTCTTAAATGGTAGATTCTTTACTAAGTTGTCTTTCCGCTTTTTCCCTTAAGTTCCCCTTTTTCCCTTTTTATGTTTACCTCTTTTCCTAGTTTCCTAATATTTTAAATTTTCTCTCTTTCCCCTTTTTACTTAGAACTCAAAAAGGCAGGTGTGGAAATTAACCCTTTTTCCCTTTCTTATTTAATTAGTATATTTTAAATTATCAAAGTAATACAACAATTAATTCCCTTTTTAAATTTTAATCCAATAGATTTTTTTTTGAAACAATTAATTTCTTAATCCCTTCATGTTACAAGATTTAACGAAGTTCATAATTATTATTCATGTGGTTTTTTTTTTTATTATTTTTATTATTTTTTTTTTTTTAGAGAGATAAAATTTTACCACTAGCATAGTTTAGACTTAAACCTTACATTTTCGTATTGGGCGACATTTAATTAGGGAATTTGTTTTAAAAATACTTAACACCTTATTCTCCCTAAGGTCATCTAGATTCATTCCTCTATCATCAACAACACGACGTGCCCTTCAGGATGCACTAGGTGCTCCAAGGGTGCCACTCGCCTCATCTGTTCCCTTGGGTGATGTGCCCTTCAGAACGCACTGCGTGCTCCAAGGGTGCCACTCACCCCTTGACTGACTTGGTAGACATCTATAACCCCTGGAGTGAATACTCCGCCAAGTGAACTTGTGGGAGACTAAGGGCCTCTAAGGAATAAGGCCCCCGCCTTTTTGCCCACCCCTTAGAATCATCGTGAGAAACTGTCCCAGTCTGCCCTCACGACATTGTGGGTCCTCTCGAACTAAGTAAACATTAACCTACAGTTCGAGCCACATCGGGAGTGCTAGTAGGCTTTGGTAGGGCTGCTTTCCACACCTCTCCCTCAACATCTCTGGTAGTCATGCATGACCCATTTACTCCACATGTGAGTCTGGTCGGCAAGCTATCGTCAGCCTGCATCATCAACAAATCATGTCAGAACATATCCATATCATATCATCTAATCAGATGCACTAATATGACAGTAAAACAATCAAACCCCAATGTTACACTCCCTGACTCGATCCAGAGTCCAAGGGGTTCCATCGATGCCTCTGCATCCTCGAGGTCCAAAATCCTGCACACTCAGTAAACTGAGTCAATAGCACCTGTCTATGTCAATGCAGTAAAACAACATGTCATCAACCCATAACGCCTCATAATTAAAATAAAAAAATTTAATAGCATAAACATCAGTATTAGTTGCGAGCAAGTGTCCTCAAAGAATAAGTTCGCTCTGTGCGCCAGAGCGAGATATTACATTTATGTCTATGAGAGCTATTTCTTTCAAGATTTAGGGCTTTGTTACTCTGCCCATATGGTGGACCAAACTTATGAATGTCCGCCTGCACATTGGTTACATCGTGGTGGCTTTAGTTGCTTGACATAGGTATCCACATAGGTTACTTGCAGGGGTTATTCTGCGGGTACCCTGAGTCAGCTAAGGTTCAGATGGTACACAACCTTTATGGAGGATTACSTCTCTRGGGCATCTAACTGACTACGTTKTTAAGCCCACGAGGGAMCTTATAATGKRTTCTGATACSTCCAATATTTTGAAGGGAGTCTCAGACCCCTCTTGGTTAAGGCATACCTAATCTAGTGAGGGAGGCCCCTTTTCAGTTACTATATCATGTTTGTGTGCATTTGTTCTTTTTTTGTATTTTGGTGTGCTCTTTGATTGTTAGTTGGACCTATGATTTGTTTTATATCTTGAGTCTTGAGTCATCGTGGAGCAAGACCAATCTCCTCGCAGGTCTCGTCATTTTTTGAATTTACCACTGCATATTGAGTCTTTATCGAAGTTTCTTTCTAAAAGGTGTAAAATTAATAGACATGGTACATATATCTCCACCTCCCAAACTTGTGATTATCTAGTTATGGGTACTGAGTCAAGTCCAAATAACATAGGGAGTCCCTCAAATCCTATATCTATTGTAGTTAATGGTGTTCCTTTGACTCCTTCAACCATGATGGTGTAGTGCTGGAGGTTCCCTTCCTTACTCCTATCCATCATGTGGTTTCTACTCAACCCATACAAATGAACCCTTTCGGGTCTCTTTTTTATATGCCAAGATACAATTCTAAGTCCATACCTTCGATATCTAACCCTTTTTATTTTGGTATGCCCAATTTGACATCGCAACTTTCATCCTCCATTCCAACAACTAATGAAAATCCTAGTCTTGGACCTGGGGACATGGCCCCTCTGCATGCTCCTCTCTCACTTGCTGGAGGTCATATTCCCCAAACGAATATTATGGTTGGGGGTCAAACTCCTTTTTCTTTCAGGTATAATCCTAGTCTCAATGCTCCTAGATGGAGTACTCAACCGGGAAAACAAACCACTTCTTATATTCTGTCCTTTCCCCCTTCCTCCTCCATGTCGATTCCAACAAACACATTTGTTATGACAAACCCACTTCTTTCCTCTAGATTTCCACCCAGAGGGAGTCCGTTTCACTCTATGGGAAACCCCCAGCTTGGAGCTCCTCTAGCTAGGGGCAATGTTTATAACCCTCATTATGTCATCCTTGCAGGTAGGGTTCCCATAAAACCTCTTATGAATCAGTTTGGAGGAGGATATTACCCTAATGGATAGGGCCATGGTGTATACCAGAACCCTGGATGTCTTGAAATCCCTCAACACCAATCTTTCCTATGAGCATGGGCTCAGATGCCACAACCTTGACTTCCTTTTTTGGCCACGTTTAATATGAACTATTTTTTGAAATTAATGAATGACCCGGTGCATCACGATCCATCATGCCCCCCCATCCCCACCAAGCTTTCTTTGGAAATTCTAGAATTCGAGGGAAAGACTGGTGAGGATCCGGGGATCATATTACTACTTTTCATCTTTGGTGCTCATCCAATTCTCTTAATGACAATTTTGTTCGTTTGAGACTATTTCAATGCACCCTCATGGGGGTCTCTGCGAAATGGTACATTGAAATACCAGGGGGGACATACGAAAATTTTAATAACATTGTTTTGGTCTTTCTCAACCACTTCTAGTTTCGAGTTCATTATGATGCTAACATAGAACTTTTGTCTGCCTTCCTCCAAGATAAGGCCACACATATCTCAGACCATATCCAAGAGTGGCATAGATGGAAGAGGTTGATTAAATCCTACATCCCTCCATATTTTTTGTTGGATTGGTTCCTTAAGTCCCTATTTCCTTATATTTTGAAGGATGTCTCTACATCCGAAGTAACATCTGAGGAAGAAGCTATTTTAAAATCCCAAAAACTGGTCCTCATATATGCTCAGTCTAGGATGTTGTATGAAATTCTTTCTGACACACTGAGGTCGAACTACGACCCTAGACAAAATCATGGGCCTCATGCCGACGACATTATAGGCTTAGCAAATGCTAAGTCTACATATTCGGTGACAGACAAGTTGAAGGATTTGTCTCTAAGCCAGTGTGTAGTAGGACGAGCTTTGTCTTCTTCCTCCACTCCCACTTAGTCAGCGGATGTGCATTCTGTATAGTAATCAACCAACCCAAATGGTAACCAGAAACCAGGAGGGAATATTAATAAAGGACGTGGTAATAATCGTAAGGGTAGGAGAAATGATAACAAAGCCAAGGACAATAATAAAAATGATAAATCGAATAATAATGCTGGTGAGGGAAAGAAAGAAAATCAGAAGGTGAAGTTTCCTTATAAACTTTGTAAAGGTGATCACCTTACACACCTATGCCCAAAAATGGAGGAAGCCTCAAGGATATTATCACAACCACCTGATGTGCTGACCAATCTATTTATGCATAATCAACACATGGCTTTAGGGTCCTCCAACACTGGAAATGCATTGAGTGGGAGTCAAAACCCCTCGACACATGAATGTGACCATCTATGTGTTAATATGGTCAAGTCTCAGATTGATCTAGCCACTCGATCTCGTGATTACGGTTCTTCACAAACTATTACAGGTCCAGAGTCTCCCCGTCTTCCAGAAACGCCATTGCAGATCGAAAATTTAGAGCCTCCACCTCATACTCTGAAAGGAGTACTAAAACTCTCTGCCCACAATCCTAATGCTAGAGTTTCCCAAAACTATTTGATTTTTCAATATTTGGGTCAAACCCCTTGTGAGATTTCGGCTTTGGAGGTGCTCCGGACATGTCCTTAATAGAGGAACAATTTTTTATTTTCTTTAGGATTTGTAGACCCGTGTGGCTCAAATATTATTAATTTTGACATCACAGATGTTAATCCTCACTTGCCTTACCATGTGGCCTTTCAAATCCAAGTGGAGTAAAAAAATATACCATCAAACGCACTGTAATTGATGAAGGTGTTGCAACGTACGTGATGTCCCTAACCTGTTGGAAATCCATTGGCTCTTTGACTCTATCCCAATATATGACTATGTTGACCTCATTTGATGGTCATTCATTTCGATCCCATGGAATTATTTCTACTTTCCTGGTCCAGTTAGGTGGAAAGACTGTGGAGGTTGATGTCGAGGTGGTTGATGTGCCCCTTGACTATATTTTACTAATAGGGAATAATTGGACTTATGCCATGACTACAATCGTGTCGTCTGTTTTATGGACTTTATGTTTTCCTCATGAAGGGAAAATAGTGAAAATTGATCAATTGTCCATTTCACATGCTAGTCCTAATGCATCAGTTGTACCTTTGAACCCAATGATCGACAATTCTCAGCCGACAACTGAGGATATTGGTGTCAGAATATATTCCTCTCTCATAGGTACCTTTCATTTCATGGCACCAATTCATCACATTTATGCCATTTCCAGTGAGTCTTCATCATCAATGAGGTTCGTTCCTTTTCATACTTCGTATTTCAATGACCCTTCGACCCTACCTCCCCCGACTATGTCGTGTGAAGGAAAATCACACATTGGTATGGAAATGACACTATCAGTGCCAGAGGTTGTGTATTAGGATATTCTTAACACTACTACTGACCCAGATCCTTTCTCCTCACAGAAGAATAAGGAGAAAACYGTTCTAGAGACCATATGGGCCACCCAATCGTCTTGTTCACATGATTGGCTCGATGATACTTTACCTTTGGATGAAGCCATCATAGAGGCCATGAATAGTCCCGATAGGTTTTGGGATGATATGCATAATCGCTCTTATTTCCTCCCAGAACTTGTTAGGATCCAACATGACAAATTTAGATCTACCTTGAGTGATATGGTAGGTCACATTCTGGTTCCGCTAGATACACATGGTATTTATACCAAAGGAAAAATGGCAAATATTTATCCTACCATCATTATCGACATCTCTCAAATTCCTGGAAAAATTGAAAACATATATTTCGTTGCAGATTGTTCTCCTGAAGAAATTCAGATCTACATCGATCTCCTCAAATAATTTCATGACGTATTCACTTGGTCATACAAAGAGATGTCAGGGATCGACCCCAACATTTTTGAACATGAGATCAAGACTTATCCGGATGCTAGACCTGTTCAACAACATCTTAGAGCTGTTAATCCATGGAAGGCCCTACTATTAAGGAAAAGGTAAAGAAGCTACTTAATGTTGGTTTCTTCTACCTGGTTCCCTTTACTGAATGGGTGTCCAACCTTGTTCACGTGACTAAGAAACAAGGAACCATCCGTGTATATATGGGTTTTTGATACCTAAAGAAGGCTTGTCCTAAACAAAACTTTTCCGAATCCTTTCATTAACTAGATTCTCGATGAGTGTGTGGGAAGTGAAGTTTTTTCTTTTATGGATGGATTTTCAGGATATAATCAAATTCAAATGAAACCCGAGGATCAACACAAGACAAATTTTATTTGTCCTTGGGGTAATTTTGCATACCAGAAAATTTCTTTCAGCCTTAAAAACACCAGAGCAACCTTCCAATGTGCCATGACCTTCAATTTTCATGATCTCAAACATATTTTCGAAGCTTACCTCAACGATCTTGCTACTCACTCTCGCAAGAGAGTGTATCACTCCACTGACCTTCGACTAGTATTTGAAAGATGTCATTATTATCTCATATGTTTGAACCCTCACACGTGTATATTTTGCGTTAGGTCTGACCGTCTCTTAGGATTCTTATTCTCTAAGCATGGGATCATGGTGGATCCTATGAAGGTTGAGGAAATACTTCGATTTCCTCCCCTGCGCAACATTTGACAACTTCAGGCTTTACAGGGGAAGGCTATCTTCTTGCATCAGTTCATAGTGAACTATGCCAATTTAACTAAGGGTGTCATGCATATTTTGAAGAAGTATACTTCGTTTATATGGGATGAGTCACTACTACATATGGGAGGATTATTCCATGAAATTTTTCCACGCTTCCACTCGTTTCATATTTTTTTTAAACAGGGCAGGATTTTCGTCAATATTTCCACGAAAGTTCATCGCAATATCCACAAAAATCTTATTTTAACCTAGTCAAGATTTTTTTTGCAATATCAATGAATTTTTGTGGCAATAATGACGAAAAGTTTGCCTATCTCATTGGTCAATGTTAATGGCTAGTTGACAATTTGATCTATATATACGTAACTTTAAGAGACTTTGCGACACAATTGCTACAGTTGTGACACTGTTCTTGGCTTTTGTTTGAGCTGTTTATTTTTTTCGTCACCCACCGATGAACAAATCCAATTCTCGATCTACATAGCTCGGATTTTGAACTTGCAAGGTTAGCATGTTATTTTTTATTGATGTACTCATTTAACTTGTAAATTTTTGTTCAAATATCCAAATTTCAAGTAGCTTGTTTTTTCCTTGATAATATATTATATGTGTTGTACCATATTTCATGTCTTTGGTTTTTGGATCTAGCTAGTATATTCTATGGAAAAGGGTATGTGGATTCCATAATATTCTAGGTTTATGGAATCCACATACCTTTTTCCCTTCAATTCTAGCTATAATCTCTCTCTCTTTTCATTGATAAAGATATGGATTTGCTCTTGAAACTCAACCTTGGTCGATGAAATGATAGTAATTGATTGTCATTTTCTTCTCTCTTTTATTTTTAAGACCTGCCAAAAAAACACCAACAAAGCTTGATTGAATATTTGATACCACTTGTTACATCTCTAGTACCCAAAAGGGATCACACTTGCATAAATTGAAAATAATATAACAGTGACAATAATGGTTGGGATACTTGCACACCTAAAGGTTGGATAGCACTTACTAATTCAATTAAATGAAGGAAGAAATCTCCATGAATAAAATATTGAATTTGATTGTTATATTGATAAATTATAAGTTATGGTATGTATAAGATAGGGAGGAAACTCATGTTTATAACAACAAGGGTAATAACTGCAATATATTGTAACATTTCCCTCTTCCACATAAATTATTTGCTATCCTCAACATTTCCCTCTTCCACATATATATTAGGAGAAATATTAATAACATTTCCCTCTTCCGCATAAATTCTTTTCTATCCTCAACATATTGTAATAAATAATGGGTAGGTTGGCATTAGTGACAAGATAGCCTGTTGATATTACATATAATTATTAATGTATGAGATATCATCCATTATTTAAGCATGCAAAACAAAACCCAAGACTAAATATTGTGGTTGACATGATCGGGTCTGTACATTTTGCAAAACAAAGTACGAGAATTTGCATTATTTAGGCATGCAAAACAAAACCCGAGGCTAAACGTTGTGGAAAACATGATCGGGTGTGTACATATGGACGGTGGATAAAGTGCACTTATTAACTCATTGGGAGATGAAACAAAGTCTCAAAATCCAAAGTGTATTCTTACATTTACTACACATAGAATGTTGATAACATCAATCATTATTTGTACTTTTAATTAATACGTGGCTATTTGTGGATTTTTTAAAAAAGAATTTTTATTTTTATTTTTGGTTTTGTGGTTAATTGTCACCTCCAACCAGGGGAAATTAGTCACTTCAGAGTTTTTGACCAATCAAAAAATAGAATTTTGAATATTTAAAAATAAAAAAAAATAAAAATTTATTTTTATATAAAATTCTCATTAATAAATATTTATTGAAAATCATTATAAAACATTGTTAAAATGTTTGTAAATTTACAAAAGTCAAAATGATTTTGACTTACAATCGATTTCTATATTCCCTTCTTTAGTAGGGACTAATAATATACATAAACACTAACCCTAAACTTATGCTAGGTATATATGTCGTTATTATATAAAGAAAACATTTGTACACATATGACCTTATTATAAAGATGTTATCTATGCCATGATTAGGCACATAACAATCACTTTTAACTAACCACCTTCAACCATCTTAGCTTGTGGTTAGCCACCTTTAACATTCTTGGCTTATGACTAATCACCTTTAACAAATGAACTTATGATTATATACCATAGTCTTCCAATATAAATAAAGTATATTTGTTTCAACTTTCTCAATAAAATCCACATACCCTTTTCTAATATGTGATGTTGTTTCTCTAAATTTTTTATAATCACACATAATTCTAAATGTAGTTATTAACGCTAGTTTGTTGTTGATGTAACTTGTTTATACACTATTAATAAGGATCAATATATAAAATATAAAAAATTCATGGCGAAATCTACGATAACATGATGAAATCTACTAGTCAGATAATGAAAAATGAGAACATGCCAAAGTGACTTGATTATTTGTAGGGGATATATAAATATATATATATATATATTTACTATAATCTTGTTCAATCTAAAAGATCTACACATTTTCTCTAACATCCATCTTTCAATAGAAATGTCGGCTACACCTGTGGACCTGCACACCTACTACACTTATGGACCTACACACCTGCTACATTTGTCATCAATGAATTACTTCCTATCTTGTTGAATTCCAAGGTCACCATCCCCCTCAGGAAAAATCACTATCCTAAGTTGCTTTTAAAAAGAACTTCTTGCATCTTGTTGAGAAAGTAGAGACATTGTAATATGGCATTACCATATTACAATGTAATATGGCATTACCATATTACAATGTAATATGGTAATCCCATACTACATTGTAATATGGCATTACCATACTACAATGTGATATGGTAATACCATACTACAATGTAATATGGAATTACCATATTACATTGTAATATGGTATACCATATTACAATGTAATATAGTAATACCATATCTCGTGTATATATATTTTTTTAACTTAAAGGACGCATCGCAATATCGACAATAGTTCATCAGAAACCAATTTTTATTCGTCGCAATTTGCCACGGTTTTGCGTTGCACATACAACATCTGCGTCGTAAGTTTTTTTCTTGGCATAACTTTTCGTTGCTATTTCCATGCTTTTGTGTCGCAACTTTCCACAATTGTTTTTACATTGCCATGGTTTTTCATCACAATTTTCCATGCTTTTGCATCGCACATACAACATCTACGTCGTAAGTTTTTGTCTTGGCATAAATTTTCGTCGCTATTGCCATGCTTTTGCACCACAACTTTCCATAATTTTTTTTACCTTGCCATGGTTTTTCATCGTAGTTGCGACAAATTTTCGAACCAATTTCGATGATGCATAGGGTTAACCCATCTTGATGGTGATGAGACGTAGAGAGATAATTTCATCGTTGTTTCCACGAACACCTGGTTCGTGGATATAGCGACAAAAAAAAGTATTCTCTTTTGTGGAAATTATGATGGATAAGTGTGGCAATAGCAACAAAAAACCATCACAAATTTGGTCATATGTACTAGTGAGTGAGCCCAGGAATCCTTCGATGCTCTTAAGAGAGCCTTGGTATCAGAGCCTCTATTGAAGCCTTTAGACTAGAGTAGGAATTATTTTCTTTATATCACTGCACCCAAGAGATAGTTGGTATGGTTCTAGTTCAGGAGGATGATGAGCTCCATGAGCACATTGTCTACTATCTAAGTTAAAACTTAGTCAGTCCTAAACTTAGATACTCTGACGTAGAGAATCTAGCCTTGGTCATCGTACATGAAGTTCAAAGATCATGACATTATATATTACTTTGAAAAAATACTGTAGTTGCAGATATCAATCCATTTCAATACATCATTACCAAGAGTATAATAGGGGGAAAATACAATAAGTGGAATGTTATTTTGCAATAATTTGACCTTGATTTTGCTTTGGTGAAGTCTAAGAAATCGCTAGTTTTTGTTGAGTTGATATCAGAATTCCCTCGACTAGATGAGGAAATTATTCATAATGATTCATTCGCGGATGAAAATATTTTCCTTATCTCATCTTTCGACCCCTGGTATGGAGACATTCTATTTTATCTTCAAACTTTGAATCTATCCCAACATTTGTTGAGAGACGATCGATGACGCATATGACAACAAGAAAAAAACTACCTTATCATCAACAACACTTTGTATCATCGAGGAGTAGATAATATTTTGCGTCGTTTCTTAACTCACGAGGAAGATGAGTCAATTCTCAATGATTTTCGTAGTGGATCTTGTGGTGATCATCTTTCTGGGCTTGTGAAAACCCAAAAAATATTGCGACCTAGTTATTTTTGGTCGTTAATTTTTAAAGATTGTGTTGAACAAGTCAAAAAGTGTCACCCTTGATAGGTGTTCACTTTGAAAATGTGCCCGAATCTAACCCCTCTTCACCCAGTCATTACCATCAGTCCCTTCACCAAGTGGGGGGTATATTTTATGGACTGTAACCTAGCTTTGGCTAGGGGGAATTAGAATATTATTGTAGCCATGGATTACTTCAATAAATGGGAAGAGGCCATGCCTACCATTAAATGTGATGGTAAGATGATAACATTCTTCATATTCAACCAAATTATAGCCCGGTTCAGAATCCTAAAGGAGATTGTCACTCACTATGGAAGTCACTTTAAGAATGAAATGATGAAGGAGTTAGGATCAAAACCTGGGTTTAAGCATGGTAATTCTTCCCCTTATTATCCCAAGGAAAATGGACAAGTAGAGATGGTGAATATATCTCCCAAGACCATCTTGAAAAAAACTATCATCCAGAGTAAATATGACTAGCATCTAATGCTTTACCTTGTGCTTTGGGAATATCGAACCTCGGTTAAGGATTCCACTGGGTTTTCTCCTTTTTAGTTAATACATGGCATAGATTCGATCCTTCCGATTGGACATGAAATCCCTTCCCTCAAACTAGAAATTGAGCTCCTACCTGACACATATGATCTTGAAGAATGCCTCATGCACGTAGAGCGTCTAGATGAGCATCGTTGAGATGCCTCTATGACTATTGAAGGAAATAAATGACATGTTAATTTTTAATATGATAGGCTTTTTTTCCTCGACAGTACACTGAGGGTGAATTGGTCCTCATGTATGACTAAGACAAAGAACCGTTAGGGGCAGGCAAGTTTAACCCCATGTGGCATGGTCCTTATATCATGCGATGTGCTTTAGATGAAGGGGCCTATGAATTGGAGGATTATGAAGGGAATATGTTGGATGAGCCCATAAATGGGCTCTACGTTAAAAGATACTATACTTGAGACCTCAAGCTTGGGCATGACTCTTTGTATACTATTGTATCTTAGTGTATATACATATTTTCCTTTGCATCATCGATTTTCTTATCAAGTTTTCCCTTGGTTGGTAGATGTGAATGGAGTCTTCAGTTTACCTAGGATTCAAAGATGGTTCCAATCATCATACAAGGAACATGGTTTCCACCACTTGGGTCATTTACTCACCTAAGGTTCAACTTGTGTCTTCAGGTGGCATTCGTCTGGAGCCATCAATGAATAATTTGGTTGATTATAGTGTCATTATAGAACTATTATGCGACACCATTTTTCATGTTGTTCAATCATTAGAGGTTATCCTGGACTCTCGGTTAGTTGCATGTCAATTAAACGACAATTACCATGTGTGAGACCCTACTCTACTCCAATGATTCCTATAGGTACGACTTTTGGAACGATACTTTGATTTTCTTACTTATAATCACATGCCTATAAGTTATAATTATGTATCCAATGCATATGCTAATTATGTTTTAGATTGGAATTTTTCACATAAATAAAGTAAGCAAAACACATTCATCCATGTACACATTGTAACATATATAACTAAAGGTGAAGACCAATGTTTTTTATATTTCATCTCTTCAAAAATATGACATCGTAGTACAAAATGGGGCTCACACCCTCAAAATACATATATGGTTGGTAGATATATGACCATCGTATCTATGCCTGCAGACCTAGATGTGTATCATGATAGAATAAAACGATGTTTGTGAGACGTCGAAAGAGTTACACCCACACACATGGCAAACCCACCACCTATCGCTGCATAGCCTCTGGCAGATATTCCACCTGAACCATGGAAATCCTTTGTGTCAATCAAGACAGGTTCCCCAACACATTTTGTAGCACTCTCTCCGCATCTCCTCCCGCATGCCCATCTCCACGAATCCTCCACCGATGTCATGGGAATCCATATAGTCTTCACGGACCTACATATGCGTAAAAAATAAATTGTTAGTACTTGATACCATACAAAAATATTTGTGTTTTTTATTCCTTTTGAAAAAACAAAAAAAAATGAAATATATAAAAACAATTGTTACCAATATCATCATAGGTGGATCCTGGTGGAAAAGGCATATCTAGATCCCCTCTGTAATCAATCCCATCATAAGATTAGTACTTAATGGCTATAACCTGTCAATGCCACCAGGAAAAGAACTCATCATGGTAGGTGGTTGGCACCCTACCACCTCCCAACCACCTCATCACGATGATTCAACGTGACATGGCTAGATCACAGAGTCCATGTAGAATGATCTCTAATCTAGGGCTCAAGCCTAGAGCCTGCTCAAAGAAAAAACTACACAGGATGGATGCAAACCTGAAGTTTCTCTTTCTCCCTTGTTTGTAATCCATTAGTTGTCTCTTCATGTTAGTCAATAGTGAGGTACACCATTCATAAACCATGGGTCGTAAACACTCCACTACATAAATCATGAGTGGCCTTTATTCCTGGTGCAACGAGGTCGACCCTGATATTTGTGTAAGAACAAGTACAACGATATTTAGGCTCAAGTTATTGATCGCCCTGATGGGGAGTTGTCTCCTTACTTTATATGTGTCTGCAACACAGTGGGTGGCAACGTATTCATCCATGGGAATACCACCCCCACCCCCCCCGAGCCTTGAGATTCATTACCTCACCCAAAAGAGACAATCCTATGATAAAATAGATGTCATATACTTCAACCCTCAATGTTTTCCCATCGAGATTGAATGCCTCTGTCTCTAGATCCAATAGTTTACGAGCATTTGGAGTAACCTCACGTAAGCCCTCATTCCTTTGAGAGCCCAAAATTTATAAAGGCCACATATTTTTAAAGCTATTTGGGCCCTTGCATCTCTTTCCACTGTTGCATCTACCTCTTCATGCTCCCTCTTCCTCCATTCAAGCACCATCATGCCAAAGGAAATTCATTTTTTGAGTCAAATTTTATAAAAACATTGTTTATGGACTTGTACACGGGTTGTAATGTTAACAATCGCATGTAGGGATGCATATACATGGGTAGGATTTGATTTGCATGCGTACATGCCTACAGGTACATGAACCGATGAACCATCACCTGCGTACACCCCAGTTTACATGTTGTGCCCTCTAAAACTCAAAAAATAAGGACTAAATTGGAATTTAAAACCACTAAAAGTGAAGAGGAGGGGAAGGGCACATACTTGGTCCAAACGATTTTCAATTCCATTGATCATAGCTCTCGCAATAGAAACTTGAATATCATGGGGAAAATGGCCTAATATGCACTATGTGGGTAAAAAAACTCAAATGGTATGGTAAATAGTCTATTTTTTAACTATTAGTAGAATTTTTTTACCCACTCCATATAGTTTGAGATAGTTTTTTACCTTATGGACTAATAGTACAGTGGAAAGAGTTGGTTTTGGTGGTTTTGTCTAGGTATTTTTGTGGTTTCTAGCATCATACCACCTATTTGTGACTTCGACATGTATTTTCTTTTACCAACATATAGGATATGTTGTCACCCCATTTTTCATTCTTTCATTTTCCTATGACTGTGATCCATATGCCTTAGGTACAAACCCATTTATTAGCGACACAAAACCTTCTTACTGCTACTAGAAGTATCGTTATTAAGTGGTAGAGGCTTAGCAAACATGGGTGCCCTAGTTAGAACTTTTGTGCCATTTGGTGCCCATGCAGAAATTATTCCATAGGACCGGGAGTACCTTATAGTTTCAATATGACTTTGCATTCGAACCCCATATTTTTACTCACAATAATTTTAACCTATACCTATGGGATCCCCCCCCCCCGAGTCTTATTTAATCTCTTTTTCGACTCTCTAAAAAACAAAAAAGATTATCGAGTGAACTTGTCTCTTTCACACTCGTTAAATGGATTTGAAAGGATGTCTATTTGGTGTAAGTTTAACCCTTTTTTGAACCAAGTAGAATAATTACGAAAAATGAACACTCTAATCGATATTGGCTAGAAGAGTTCTTCTGGGTATTGTTTTATACTTTTTCGGGCCTAGGGGACTAAATCTACGAAAAAAGGACATTCTTTGGAGTTAATTTTTAATTGAAATCCATTATCTTTCTTGCAGTATTGAGCCTATTTCCAGTTCCCTCTTTCTCATTATAAGCCTCTTACCTCAACAATTTGCATCACTAGAAAATAAGAGCCTTGTTTATATCCTTTGCTGCTTGACACCCTGTACCCTAAGAGGAAACATCCCCCTGAGTTTCCATGCCCCACATGCACTTCCTTGCATTGAGAATAGGTATGTTCCACTATTTAGAGCTAGTTTCTTACTTGCGACACTCGTTTTGTCTCTTGTATGATATCATTTATTTGCCTATGAAAAAACAAAAAAAGACGAGCAAGAAAATAATATTATCTCATATTGGAAATAGTCATGTTGCCTTTGAATAGAGCACAAAATTTTGAGTCCATTGTCATCCAAAGTTTGGTTTTAGTATGACCTTAGGAATATGATCTCGTTACTTAGAGTTTACCCCTTCGATTGGTTATTCTTTCAGTCCCTATGGAGAGTTTGTTGATTCCTCCTACATCACAAATCTTTATCATCAAGTCTATGTTTCCTGAGTTATCCATATGTCTCATTCTGTTGTTAAAAGGATGTCTATAATCCTGTGTCTGTCATTCCTCAGAACTCTTGAATTTTCATGTTGGCCATACCCTCAATTTGTCTCAAAATCACATAAAGTTTTAGTCCTATCGTGTACCCTGGTCCTACTTTCATTATGGGTAGGTAACCTTGAACCCAAAAATCAACATCTCCTTATTTGTTGATGACTTGGGGGTTTCCCTTGTGTTCGAAAACAATAAATCTATTCACACATTAGGATTCATGAAGTGTCTTGGATGCCATTAGCCTTATTGGTGGTTTCCTTTCCTTTGTCGGAAATATTCCTTATTGGTTGCTATTCAGAGGGTCCTTTTCGTGCACTACTTGCATCTGGTGCATGTAAAAGATGCATGGGGTCATTGGTTCATGAACATCCCATTCGTCCGAGCTCCTCCAAGTCATCAAGATATTGATTTGTAACTCATGTTGGCTTATGAGAGATGCCCATATTCTCTCCTTTCAGCGGGTCATATTCCATCGAATTTAGCTCATCTATTTTGGAAATGAGACATAGAGTCCTATGAGTACCTAGAGGCTTGCAATCATTAATGGAAGGTTATCCCACCACCAACAATTGGGAATACATCAATGTCTCATGATTGATGGATTATTTAAGTGTTCAACCTCAGAACCCTTATTCACACTTGTAAGAATGTAATCGGTGATACCTACTTTCATTGTCGATAGGTTGTCTCGAGTTTGTTAACGATATACTTTAATGATTGGTAATGAAATGAAGTCTCATTATGTTCGACATAAACTCCTCTATTCACATGATGTAGTCTTGCACCTTCAACAGATAGTGCAAAACACCTCCAACTTATAGTAGAAACATTCCTATTATGTTGTTGTCTTTCATTGGACCAATACCTTTATGACTTCAATGTTCATGGGAGATCAGATTGTACTCCATTGTATACAAATATTTTTGGATTGTTTTTGAGACTGGTTTCCACTGGGCCTTGTTTGTGACTATAACAACCTATGACATGTGTCTACTTTTTATTTCCTATTCATGTCCATGAACAACTATTTAGTATATTTACACATGGCTCTACAGTGTAATTTAGATTGCCAACCATGTGTACAAAGTCATTATGGATTGTAATATTCTCTTGATCAACTAGCACTTCCAACTGATTCTCTATTACTCCACTTCTAGGAATTATAATGTATTTCATCCGTCATAGATACTCCTTTGACCTCACACATTACGGGGCCTCTGTTAGAGAAATATTTTCCTGACCCCATGCAACTTTCTTGGATAGCCTTTCCATTTCCTTATGCAAACTTGAAGTCCCATTTTTGTACCTTCCAGAGCCAAAAAATAATATTTTTCCACATATACATGCCCTACCAGTTAGAAACCATGCGTATACACATATTTCTCCAGTACAACCAACATACATCGGGTTTGGTGCTCAAAATTAAAAATTGTGTCGAGTTTCCATGTCATGTCATGGGATCCATGATCCTTGACCTTCCATATATTGGAAACATTCTGAATCAACCCTTTAGTTCCATTTGAAGACTATATATTGGGCCATATCCAAGTCAGGGAGGAGGGAATTCAAATTTTGAGAGCAAAGATACTCTGGAGAAATTTCAGTTCACATTGAGTCTGCATCCCTTTATCCTTGAAAGTCTGAAAACATTGTTCATCCCCCAAGCTCTTCCTTCTTTGATGGAGAACCTCATTTTCCCCTTTACACGATATTTCATTTGGTGGAGGATTGAAGTGGTGGAGGCCCAATTAGAGGGACGTAGTTTCTCGGTTCTGATGTGTGCTAGTATATAAATTTGTCACATATGTACTTCTGTTGATTTTTTTAATAGAAATACGTTTTTCACGTCCAATTGATATCTTGCAAATATTTGAATTATTATTCCATGGGTGTATTTGTCATGTATTTTAATGGATTATGGTAATTCATATGCTAACATTATATATTATCATCATATGCTTGTGTATCTTGATTGTTGAGTACAAGTTGTGAGTATAAAGCTTTGAGTTGTGTTCTCAATAGTGGTCTTCATCGAACGTTCGGACGAGGTAAGCTCTTGATCTTGTCCTGTTAGCATTTCATTTAGATAGCATACTTGAGATTAGAGTTGATTTATGCATGTCATTCCATCTGTTGTGGTTTACCCCATGCCATAAAAATATTTTCCTCGTAACACCATATTTACCCTTTCTTGGAATCCATGTAAGATATACAATAGTTTTATTAGTAAACTACATTAAATTAATAAAATAAAAAATAATAATATATTAGTTAATGTTCAAGTGCACTTTATGTACCAAAAAAATGTGATAAATTAGGTGCATCATGAATCATCTATGTAATTATTCCATGAAATTGGAATCATTTTTTCCCTATTGGTTTGGGTATGTCATACATAGTGATCCCATCCCATAACTTTTGAAGTTTGTCAATAAGAGGATTAATATACACATCCATATCTCTAACTTTATATTTTCTTACTTATTTCAAAACAATTGTATTAAATATATTGTAGATACATCATAATATGTAACAAACACTAGAATGGTGTGGTATGTTCTAAATAGTTGGAAAATAAATACCCAGAACTATAAATGACAACATTATGTGCTCCTTGGTTATCGACATCCAAGGAGGAAGATTATTTAAAAATAATAATAATGGACACACTGACTGGATGTCTCTCATATCCACAAATGGATTGACACCATCAGATTATAATGAAATATTCACATGAATATGTTCGTCTCTAAATATGGGTCATTTTTCCTTGATGTCCCTAAATGTGAAACCATTTATAGCCATTTTCATAACACCATTATGCCTCTTAGATTGAGCATGATAATCCATAAACTATGATATGTTCTTGCAACTAAAAAATCATTAAATATATGGAATAACAGGTATATGATGAAGAACCTATTGGGGCATGTTCTTTGTCACCTAATTGGTGCAATCTATACTAATTTTACATTAGGTAATTTCATCAAATATACTTTCCACTCTCCATAATATATCATACAATCAATAGGATATGCATCGGTTTTTTGATACTCCATTCTCATATATTTCATAAGGGAACACACTCCTCTATATTTGTGAGGTATATTATTTAACTCTAATAGGAGAATAAGTTAGCTGACAATCTACAACAACAATAAAAATTATTTTTTCAAATATTGGTGGTTTCATCTTTATTATAGTGAATGAAAATGATCATGAATTTAAACATTTATAAATAATTTCAATCCTTAGGATCTATGTGAAAAATTTGTTTGACACATAATTCAATACATTCAAGTTCAATAACAAAAAAAATGGAAGAGAGAAGACTTGTCTTCCACCCTTCATATAGGGGTTTATTAGCTAGATAAATAAGAGGGTTCTCATAAATACTAACATATTCATCCATGGGTGCAAAAGTTTCATGAATTGAACTATTTATCTCATCTTTTACTCATATATCATTAGCATTATATTCCATTATGTTTTGGTCTTCTCGAAGGTTTCCATTAGCAAGCATATTATGAACTTTATTTCCAACACTTTCACCAATATTATTATTATTTTTGAGAACCCAAATTGAAATGTTGATCTTTGTGACTAAAATCATGAATTACACACACACACACATGTGGGTGCAAGATAGTGATGTTCTCTCATGACATGTTAGTGGCAATGAAAACATGGAAAAATGAAAAAAAACCATATGTTAACCTAGAGGGATGATTCGAGGTACTTTCAAAATGAATTTGAATATGGTGAAAAAATATGAAATGCGGGAAATTGAATTATCTTTTTGAATATATAATTTTTATTTATAAAATTTGTGTACGACTGTGTGAAATTTGAGTTTTTTCTAATAGTGGTATGACATTTTCATGTAAAATATAATGCATATGTTCCGATTAGTACAAGTGTTGAGTACCTAAATGATGTAATTTCCTTAAAATAACAGTAGAATTGTAGAGAAAACATTGTTCGTGTGTAGGGTTATTTTTCAAAATTTATAATGTTAATTGTTTTTTTTTTAATTATGAAAGTCATCATATCCTTGAATTTACAAGTCTTTGTGTTAGTGAAAGTTATGAGGGTCTTGACATAAACAATTTTTTTTTTATACTATAGATCTCGGTCTATGCTAGTGCAACATATAACTTAATCTAGATCGGTGGGTTAGCTCAAGTGGATGAGTGTCCTTGTTTGCTCGAATAAGGTTCTGGGGTCAAATCCCCGACCAAGAGCCTATATAGGGTCTCACTTGATTTCCCCATCGGGTTAGGGCCGTAACATGCCGAACGACTTACCTCACTTACCATCCACAAAATGTGGGGAAGTACTTGGAGGTTTCCCATGCTCTTTTTCGAGGAAAAAAAAACATATAACTTATTCTAAAATTGTTAAGGAAATAAAAGGTTAGAGAAGGAATAAAAGATGTATATGTTTTAAGATTATGATATATTTCAAGAGAAAAATATATTAAAAATAGTAAACAATATTAATTTTATTTAAAAATTATATATTTGGAATCTACATAGTTGACTCTATATGTGTTTGTAATTTTATTAACATTGGATTTGTGTAGCCTATACAAACATAATATAAAAAATAGAGATATTGAGAGCCATTTAGAAAAAATGGAGGTTTTGATGTATTTTTAGCCCATCCCAAACCACCAAGTTTGTCATTCCAAACCTAAATCCAAAGAAACCAAGTTAGCAAACACATATTTTAAATTTGTAAATACCGCACAAAAATATTTGAATGAAAGGAGCATGTGTGCATTATAAAGTGCACATGAATTATTAATATGAAAATGCATTTATAATAACATACTTGCATTCCTAATAATGTGTTATTTCCTAATAATGTGTTCTTTCCTAATAACACACACATGTTATTAATAACATGCATGTGTTCCTAATAACGTGTGCATGCTTTTATGACTAAATTATTTTACCCAATGTATATCCTTCACCTCCAAGTGAGGATATCAATGAAATTGGGAGGATTTGAGAATCAAGTATGGGTATTAGGGTTCTTGACATGGTGAGGGAAGTAAACTTGTGCCTTAGGCCATAGAGGTTGCTTCTGAGTATCAAGATCCAAAACCAACACCTAAAACCACTACACTTGACCTCCTATTATATCAATGGAATATGAATGGGGATGTTAATGACATTAGGAAAATTTCAACACTATTAATCGTATGGCCTTAGACATGGTTTGTAGAGGAATCCAAAGACTTCATCCATAAAGGAAGCTTCTAAACATATAGGTGAAAAACAATGATTCAAACTATCACATATGACATCCTAAGGGAATCCTTGTCTTCCAAGTAGGGATACAAGCACTGCTAGAATATTTTGAGCACTATTTATGAGTCTCTAGGTCCTTGAAATGGTCATGGGAGGAAACATGGTGATTGGACCCTAACAAAATATTTTTGGAATGCATGACTATGAAAAACACCTTGAACCACCACACAAGCCCTCTCAAGGTTATTTCTTCATTTGACTATGGATATGGGTGACATTAGGTGATGTTTTATAATAGGTACATCTTTGAAGGATGAAACATAGTCATTACACCGTAAAGGAAGATTCTAAGCATAAAGGTTCAATAATGACACCTTGATCCACTACACATGACCTTTTAAGAATATCATTACCCTTCAAGTGGGGATATTGATGATATTATGAAGTTTTTAACACTAGGTATGGGCTCATGGTTCCAAGGATGGTTAGGGAAAAAACCCAAGTCACGAGCCATAAATAAGAATTATATAAATCAAGGCCCATGAAGAACACATGACCTCTTAAGGGGATATTTGGCTTCCAAGTGGAGNGGGTGACATTAGGTGATGTTTTATAATAGGTACATCTTTGAAGGAGGAAACATAGTCATTACACCATAAAGGAAGATTCTAAGCATAAAGGTTCAATAATGACACCTTGATCCACTACACATGACCTTTTAAGAATATCATTACCCTTCAAGTGGGGATATTGATGATATTATGAAATTTTTAACACTAGGTATGGGCTCATGGTTCCAAGGATGGTTAGGGAAAAAACCCAAGTCACGAGCCATAAATAAGAATTATATAAATCAAGGCCCATGAAGAACACATGACCTCTTAAGGGGATATTTGGCTTCCAAGTGGAGTTATGTACAACATTAAATTCTTTTTATCACAAGTTATGGGTGAAGGGTTCATCAAAATGGTGGTAGGAAGAAACCTATGCTTTATGAATTTAAGGAAGAATTCTTGCATCCAAGTCTAACAAAAACACCTTGAACCCACACACATGACCTCCCAAGTGTATGATTTACCTCTTAGTGGGAATATTGGCACCATTAGGGGTTTTGGAGAAGTAGGTATTGGTCTAAGGACTTTGACAAAGGTAAAGTGATGAAAATTACTCATTATGCATAAAAGGTAGGTTCGAGGGCTAAAGAGCCATCGATGAGTCCTCATACCATCATAAATGATCTTTTTGTGGGATATTTGTACTTTGAGTTGAAATATGGACATCAATAGAAGGTTTTGAGTGCCAATCATAGGTCATGGGGCATTAGACATGGTCAAGGGAGAAAAATAGAGACTTAGGACTTAAAGTAAGATTCTAGGCATACAATTACAAGAAAAATGCCTCAAACCACCACATGTAATGTCTAGAGAATATCATCTCCCTCTTAGTTTGGATATGGGAACCATTATAATATTTTCAGCTCTAGGTATGCATCTCATTTCTTAGACCATGGTTTGGAGAGGAAAATCAGACCTCAAGCCATAAAGGTAGCTTATAAGTATGAAAGGACATGAAAAAACATTTGAACCACCACATAAGACCTTTATATGGGATATTTATCCTTTAAGAGGGGATATGGGATCTATTAGAATTTATTTCGCACTAGATTTTGGTCACATTTCCTTGAACATGGTTGGGGGAGGAAACCCTAGCGTTAGGCCCTAAAGAAATATTTTAGGCATCCAAGGCCAGTAATGTCACCTTTAAGGTACCATATATAATATAATAAATAAAAACATAAATATTGCAGAAAATACTAGTGGAACAACAAAATATAGAGAATAACAACACCAACAATGATACCTTTATTGATAGAAATCCAAGTTCACTTTCCTTTTCGAGGGGGAAACCTCCAACAGAGAAAATTTCTATTACAATAATTCTCAACACAAGACTTTCCCATACCTTTTACTCTTATTTATAATAATTTTGTCTTTTAAAGAATATTCTAGAGGAAGATCTTTCTAGAAGCGAAAGATTCTATTAAGTCTTATTACATTAGACTTGTCCACATTATTATATAGGCCTTATTTACTAATATTGACCTTTATTACATATCAAACATGTTATTATACCTATGTGAGGGGTTAGGGAGGTATTGAGCTCTCAAAATACCCTCAAAACTTCAAAACATTTTCGGGTACCACTTTCTTTTAATTTCATCCATATGCTTTGATTTTCACATGACCATGACAAGTTTGGGGTTTGTTTCTTTTGTTTCTATTATATTAGATGAGTCTCGAGCTTGGTATGAATTATCACTAGAATGGAGGGAAATATAGATAGTTTAGACACTAAGAAAAGGAAGGTTTTCAACACTTGACATTTTCAAACTATCAAATTTCCTGTCAAAATTTATTTTTTCCAATGTCCAAAAGTCACCTCTTAATAGTGTTGACATCAATGAATGTCGGGTGTTGGTAGCGCTAACATACAGATGTTCCAAATAAGACAATATCCCCTTGGAAAATCCAACAACGATAAACCTCAAGCGTTGGTCATACCAATGAAAAAGTGTGTGTCTACAAACAATGGATAGAGGCATTTGTCGAGGCTGATGTTTACATCGGTCGTTAGTGCCCAAAAATTTACATAGAAAAATATGTGGAGGGAAATCCCAATTTTGACGTCGACAAATGATCTCTCCACATTATCTTGGCCATCCTATTAAATCAAGAGGCCATCCCAGCCATCAATTGTTTTACGRTAAGMTTCACCTTAGGGTAGTGTGACGTAGATCCACGTAGGTATGTGAGATGTCACCTYTGATCGTAATTCACCATGTAAGCAATTGTATTGCCACTCTTTCAACCACATTGACATTATTGTGCAGTCAAMTACATAATAGAATACCTTTACATGTTCTTGGACACACCTACCRCACTTAGAGGGGGGGTGAATGAGTGTGAGGCTCCTTTTCCCAAAACTTCCCTCTTACACAAAATMTCCTTAGTTAACATTCAACATTTACTCATTACCCATTGTTTCCATTTATAAATAGTTAGATGTGAACATATATTAGCAACATATATCAACAATATATCATCAACAAGTCATCACCACAAGGAAGACAAAGAACACAAGATGTATGTACAATTTTTCTTTTTATTATGGACAACAATCCAAGGGTGTTTCAACAACAACTAAATAGAGTAGAACTCTACAAGAGCACCAGATCTTTATGCAAGACTCATCTTACATTCTCATCATCAATTGAGATGAGCCAACAATCCTCAACATATATCAATCTGTCAACAGGTACTCAACCTGTCAGTAGTGCAACCCGCGTGTGTACGCACCCTGGCTCACTACAACCTGCATATGCACATGACCAGTGTATATAGCAACCTATGTATACCTTATGAGATTCTTAGGGTTTGTCCTTAAATACCAACTCAAATCCTTTGCAACCAATTTATCTTTATTTTATGTGTCTTATTGTCCAATCTAACCACCATCCAGTCACAGTGCATCCAATCTCTCCAATAGCTTACTTATGCTCCACAACCAATCATTATGAATGCTATCTCAATCATGTATAAAAAACTAGTATACCATAGAAATCATGTCACCACTGAATCACAAGAGTACTGTTCACTCTATAAACCAACATAAATCATATCACAACATCCATACCAAGAATTCTATAATAATTCACAACACAACAAACAATACTATCCATCAACACTATAATGCAACCATACCAGTGTCTCAGTTATAGATCTGAGACCATAGAATGCAGATCTGGAACCTGCCACAGTATTCAACAGATAGTCATCAACTCAAACTCAAATCTTCATGATTTTATCCACTGTATGAGCCCTGTCCTTAGACAACCCATGTATGTATGCACCTTGGCCCATTAAAACATGCGTACACCTCAGATACTAGGGTTTATGAAGCTTTGAGACTTTTGTCGTCAAGATCTCCGACATTGCCGAAACTTTGATGCGTCCATGAGATCCTCCTCACACTTTATTTCTCAGAATAGATATTCAATCATGCTCAAGATATCCACACCAAATATTCTCTCACAAGAAGCTCTCATAAGAAACTCTCCATCAATAATCCAAAAAATAATCTCACAAGAAGCTCTCCATTGATCTACAAGATAATCTCACAATAAGCTCTCCATTGATCCACAAAAAGGATGTCTTGCAAGAGTCCATAGCTATCTTATTTATACTTGTATCCTCTAGGTCACTTAACCCATTTCTATGTCACTTAGCCTATTTTCCTTATTTTAGGGTTAACCACTTTCCATAAATAGAAATTTCTCCAACACTTTATCATTTAAATATTCTTTCTTGATTTTGTCACTTCTCTTTATTATTTAAATAATCCACCTTGACTTTGTCACTTTACTTTATCATTTAAATAATGATTTCTTCTTTTAG
>SNQJ01S0061969.1:6733-41634 GCA_010110895.2 Picea sitchensis | reverse complement strand
AATTACTATAGGAATGATATCATGTAATATATATAAGTAAATAAATAAACAAAATATATTATGCAAAAATTGAAACAAATGAAAATTTTACATTCAAAAAATTAATGTAAACAAATACCTGGAACAATCATTGTCAACATTATATGCTCCCTCTTTATTGACATCCAAGGAGGAATTTTATTGTTGATAACAAAAATAGGCCACATTAAGTAAATAGACCTAAGCTCTCTGAATGGATTAACACTGTCAGCTGCCAATGGAAGCCTAACATTACGAGGTTCATCTTTGAAATCTGCCCATTTTTCCTCAATTTCCCTAAATGCAAAATCATCAACATGCATTCGAAGAACACCATCTCCACTTCTGTTACGTGCATGGTAATCCATAAATTGTGCTATGATTTCACACCTGCACAATCACTGCAAACATGGAATTATGGGAATATGACAAAGAACCTTTCGAGGCACCCTTTTTGTTACTTGATCGGTTTGATATCTACTGATAAGACATTGCAGAAATTTTGTTTTCAAAGCATGTTGTCCATAATATATAATATGATCATTAGGACATGTATCTATAATTTGATAATCCATTCCAATGTCTTTCATAATGGCATGCAAACCTTGATATGTGCGAGGTAAAATATTTGACGATGGTAACAAAAATTCACCTAACAATCTACAACATAACAAATAACTAGTTAATGCAAAGAATATTAATCGTTATAATTGCATTCTTATTTTACACATTAATTAACACTAAAAACAAATATAAAATAAAAACAACATTTATGTATAATATGAGATGAAACATATTACATACCTTAGGATCTATGTCATACAAGTGTTCGACAAATTATTCATAACCTTTAAGTTCACTAGAAGCAATGTAGCTGAGAGAAGATTTGCTCTTGATCCTTCATAAAGTCGATTATTTTTTTTTTCTAATAGAGGTTCATCATAAATACTAGCATTGTCCCCATCCTCATCTGACTGCAAAAACAAATCTTGGATCATTTGATTTGTCCCATCATCTTCTTCCATGGGATCATTAACTTGATTTGTCCCATCATCTTCTTCCATGAGATCCTCATTTGCTTGGTCATGATGTTCCTCAGCTTGTACAACATCATTTCTACTACTACTTGGTGCAATATTCTGCGGAAAGTTAGAGGGCAACTCTAACTTTATAATTACAAACAATCATGCAAAATTAGTGTATACTACAACAAACATTCAAACAATATATATACATATATATATATTTTTATGTAAAATTGACAATATAAGAACAAATAATGAATATATAGCTAATTACCATGGGACGATATTCATTCGATCCACCATCAATGTGCCCATATTTCCTACAATGTTTTGTAGTTGTTGCTATTAAAATTCTTATGGGACTTATGAGGCAACATTTTTTGCAAGGGAAATAACATCTACTATCACCCTTTTCACCTGCTTTACTTTTTTCCCCACCTCTAAGTATATTCTATGACATTCTTCTGCACAACTTCCGCACAAAAATACCCTTTCGAAATCGTCGTTGTTATAGCAAGATTGTCTGATCAAAATCTGGACCAGGGGGTCAAATTTTGCTCAATTTTCAAAAAGCTCGAAATGTGATGAAAATCATGCCATTGCGTTCGTCTCCTCTTCCTGATTCCGGCGGTATATTTACTTTCTCAAACGGAGTTCGTATGGAGAAGATATCGCGATCTGTTCGCCAAGGCAAACAGGCAAAAATTTGATGCTGACTGGGCAGTCCGTATAGGCTGACGTGGAAGAGGCCGTACAACTAACGTGGCGACCGTACAGTCGACGTGGTAGTCGACATGGTAGGTGACGTGGCAATCTTCGATTGGTTGACTTTGGGCGAATATTATGGTGACACGTGGCATATTTTAGGCAAATGGAAAGGTGCCACGTGGCCCAATGAAGGGTTGCCACGTGGCACCCTTTGATTGGTTGTTGGTGTTTGTGTGGTTTATTAAAATTATATGGAGGCCGCGGGGTTCGACCCCCGGACCTCCCCCCACTCTACAAAGTCTTCGCCAACCTCCACTAACCATTAGTCCGCCAAGTGTTTCTTGTCATATATGTCCGCGCATATATATTTAATTTCGTGCATTTGTATTATTTGAAAAGGGGGGCGGGCCGGGGCTTAGCCCCAACCCATGGTTCCATTCATACCCCATATAACCATTGGAACGGAGCGCGCGAATTGTAATGGTATAAACCACATGTTATATTGTGTTAAAACATATGTACGCGGATTTAAATATGCATGGGCCAAACTTATATATGCCATATATAAATTACATTTGTTATACCATAATACAATGCGCGCGCGGTTATAATATTTGCGCGATTTTTTTTTAAAACATGGTTTCAACGGTTGAACAACAACCCGCCATGTGGCGTGGCTTTATTTGCCTACAAACGGCATTAACCACCTTTTCGCCCAGCCCGAGGTTTTATGGACCATATGCCCGAGAGCTAGGCGGTTGGGGGTTGGAGGCGCCCTAACCGTTCTACGGTTTGCACCATTGGTGCGGTTGCGCCCGGTGCCAGGTTATAACGCATTTTTGGAGCTTGTTCCAGGTTCATGCACACAGAGGTGTGTTCTGTAGAACCAGTTCCAGCAAAGCTTGAAGGAGGAAAATGGAGGAGGCCTAACTTCTTCATCGTTTGGCCGATTGAGGTGCCGTAAAATCCCAGCTAGGGGTTTTTGGACGTGCTGGATCCATTGGTGCCATTTTCACAGCCATTTGAAGACTTCTTCTGCAATTTTTTCACCATTGAAGTTTCAGGAAGCTCCAGGGAGCTTGAAGCCCCCTTTGATGGAGGACATGGTTTGGTGAGCCTATGTTTGTTTTCTGTGATTGAATAATCATTTTTGGATAATTGATATGATATGAACAAATTGGGATAGGTTTCAGAGGCTGTTGAGGACTTTTACAGGTGTTTTTTTCCAAAGAGAAGCTTAGGGAATCTTATGGCCACATGTAGAAGAGGTCATGCCCGGATGAGCCATGATCCGTTTTCAGAGTTCTATTAGTCGTTTTTGGGGTTTTTATGTGTTATGATATCAATGGTATAGTTTTTTTTTCCATTGGAGTTGAGAAGAAGCTTGTAAAAGAAATTTTGACAAATTAATCCCAGAGAGCCAAGTCCATTATGGAGGCTCAAGGAGATGTAGCCCGGAGGGGGGTGAACTCCTTTATCATGTTGTTCTTGTTGTGCGTTTGATGGTTTATTTGCTGCAAGTATTGTTGCTGTGTATTCATTTGAAGTACATATTTAACCATTTACAAGAACATTTCCTCATACGCAATCATTTACTGAAAGTTTTATAAACTTAACACATAAGTTTATTTTGCATATTTTAACACATGAAGCAAGGAGTCACGTAAAGTTTATTTAATGAAGTAAAGGGTGCTTGCTTAGCATAACAAGTCAGCCTTCTATTTTTCATATCAAAGTATGGTTCGAGAGGAGCATAAGTTTGTTTTCTCATGTGTTTTCCATTGACAACTTGAAGATTTAGCTATTGGTTTTGTGTAAAGTTTTGTGTTGAAGTTTGATATCTTGAAGTTTGATATAGTTCTCATACATTTTCATTATGTAAATAAGAAATTATAACTTTGAGAGATTTGATAAAAGAGATGTAAGCAGAGAGGACAGGAATGAGAGCATTGCCCTTGAAGAGCGGTTGATTGGCCATGAAGCTTGGGGAGAAAGACCAACTTTTGCAAAGGTTGCATGAGATGGAGAATCAACTCATAGAGACAAAGGAAACCCTTACCAAGTACTTGCATGAACATAAGGTATGCAGGTGTTAGTTTATCTTCTAATTCCCTCTAAAGATGAATGTTTGGTGGTTTTGAAAATCACAAAAGAGGAATAGGGTCCAAGTTGTTTTTTAAAATGGGCTATGAAGGTAAGGTTTGGGTAAATACAAGGCATTATTGAGCCTATTGTTGTTGAAGAAGACCAAGTTTGTGGTCTTGGATATGAGCAGCAAGATGGAGAGAAAATTCCAAGTCGAGGAGACAAGGGGAAAAGTTCAAGCATAACTTGTTTTGGTTCACCTCCTCAAGAAGGCTTTAAAAGGTGAAAGTTCGAGAACTTTGTTGAAAGTTCGTTTCCTCCGGCATGCAAGACTTGTGTTCAAGATGAATGCAAATGTAGTTGTAATGATGATGAGGACCTAAACATTGATGGTCTTGAGAGTTTGTAACTCTTTAGCTTCACCTCCTCAAAGAGGCAATAAGGTGAATGTTCAAGGTATAATTACGCTTATCATTGAGTTGCATTTGATTATGTTAAGCATGATAAATATGGAAGAAAGAATCATACATATTGTGGTTTGTATAACCATCATGTTTTCAAAGTGTTGGAAAAGATTAACAGCTTTTAGGAAACTTTCTAAGCAAAGGCAACGTGAAAAAAAGATGTAAAAGGTTTGCACTCAGCGCTATGCGAGGAAGCGGGGTCATCATTGGAAACCAATGTTGGGCGTTACATCCAACCACTCATCGAACACGAGTAGTTGGATAAAGAGTTTGGCGAGAATGGAAGAGGATATTCCATTATTGATGTGTGTCAAGATGATTCATAAGAGGACGATTTCTAGTAGAAAAAGTCAGCGTTGAGTTTTCTTGGTAAGAAATGGTTGGATTTCTTACGCAAATAACACTTGCATTTTTCTGATTGTAAATGCACTTTTCAGCGTTATGTGTGTGCATTTATAGGAAGCATGATAAGTTCTGACCATTTATATTTTGTGTTCAACTCTTAAGTACCCATATGTTTGAGGATGTACTTATGTTGTACTAATACTGAATGTTGAAGAGTCATGCACATGCATTTTGTTTTTATGTATGTGTAAACTGGCGAACACGGTGATGGTTCATCATGAGTGATTCATGATTGTTACGTGATTATCATGTTTATTGACTTGTCAGGTTGGGAAGGTTGATGTTTCAATGGGTCTCGACTCGTGTTGATGATTTTATGACGACTATGTTATGTCGATCATGTTGTTGACTTGTGTTTGAGTCGATGGTGTTTATTAACTTGAAAGTTGATTTTGAAATGCCATGCTGGTAAAGAAGTACGATATGTGACAGTTTGTTTGAAGAACAAAGATTTTGTTGGCATCATTTTTCAATCTTGTATAGGTGGTTTCAAGATTGATAGTTTTCTTGGCTTGTGACAAGATGTCGCTGGGAAAGGTTCGCGACCATTGGAGAGTTGATTTTTGTTGTATAAGAAGTTCGAAGGGACTTGATTCTTAGTGGGAGGTTGGCAGTCTTTAAATACGGAGAAATTAGATTGACAACGACCGAGGCGGTGGTTGAAGGACATAGCCGATTCACGATTACCTGACATATCCGAGTGTTCGGTGATTTTGAAAGATTTTGATATGACTTAAGCGGACAAATAAGCTTTTGTAGGGTCAAAATCCTTCGATGGAAGGTGTGATCAAAATGGACGGAAGTGGAAATTTTGCTCAATTTTAAAAGTGCTTGGAATGCAACGAAAATGATGCCATTGCATTCGTCTCGTCCTCCCGATTCCGGCAATATATTTGCTCAAATGGAGTCCATTATGGAAGATATGTCAGCGATCACGATTACGCCAAGGCAAGCGGGTAAAATATTGATGTTATTTGACGGTCTGTCTGCGGTGGCGATGGCGAGGCCGATACAGGATGGTCATTAAGCGACCCATTATAGTCAACATAATTGTCGAAGCGTGGCAGGTGACATGGCAATCTTCGATTGGTTGACTTTGGGCGAATATTATGGTGACACGTGGCATATTTTAGGCGAATGGAAAGGTGCCAAGTGGCCCAATGAAGAGTTACCCATTAGATTCTTAAAGGGTATATTGAACAAATTTTCTCTTGTGATTACACTTTCGGATTTTGAAATTGTTTGATTATTATGTCGTTCTCTCATCAACATTCTAAAATTAGGATCTAGATCAAACAAGTAGATCTTTGTTAGTTATAATGATGATGTTAAGGGATATAGATCATCATTAACAGAGATATTTTTTGATGGATTTCTTCTCAAATCGGACATAGTAAAAGATGAAAGGAATAAAACATGACTTATAGCATAAATGTATTTGGAAGGCATTGATTTCTATGAAATATTCTCGTTAGTTGTTAAGCTTTTCTTTATTCATGTAGCGTTGGCACTAGTTTTTGTAGCTAGATCCTAAAACAATTTTTTATGAAATTGTATGAGGAGATATATATGATATGTATATTGAAAAACTAGAAGAGTTTGTTCAGGATCACAACAAAATATTTTTTGCAAGCTCAAGTAGTCATTGCATGGCCTAAAATGTGCATTAGCCATTGGTACAAGATGGAGTGATTCCTTCATGGTGAGCCAAGGTTTACAAGAAATGGATTTAAGCATTGTGTTTATAGGTACATTCATTATCTTGGTGTTTGGATTGCTGACGATATGTTTTTTGAAGTAAAATCATGGTTAAGATCAACAAGTTGTCTCAGTTGGCAAGGATGTTCATGGTGAAGGATCAAGGAGCAACAAAAACAAATATTGGACATGGGGGAAATACATAGACATGAAATATGGTAAGATTTGGTTATCACAGTTGTAGTATAAGGAAAATATACTCAAGGAAATTTGGCATGAATAATGTGAAACCAGAAAAATATCCCTTTGACTTTCCATTTGTTTTCTTCAGGTGTATATTCTTGTAATATGGAAGAAAGGTTATGTCTCATGTATTGTATGCTAGTTGGAATTATAAAGTATGCGATGGAAAGGTTTGATTTGTTCAAGTATCAGATATTTCACATATAGTTGGTGTTGTTAATTGGTCACATGAAATCCGGGTAAAGCGGTGGGGAAATGGGTGCTTGGTATTTATAGGCACATGTATCACTGCTGATGGTTTCAATCGTTGTTTTGAGATTATTCATATTTTGTAGGAGGATTTGGACAAAAAGGATCTACTTCAGGTTATGTATTTTATGAGTATAAGGGACCATTGGGTTAGTTTGGACAAAGTGTAGGTTTTGTTTATGTGGTAGTCAAAGCCTTGTGCATTTGACATATAGTTCAACTTACCTAAATTAGACATGGAATCACTTTGTAAGACATTTTATTAATTGAAGTGGAGTGGTCCATATTCGAGCAAGTTGTGCAGACATGTTTTTTGGAACCAGTGTTGAAGATAAGTTGTGGTCGTTATTTTCTTCTCTTGAAGGTGATGGATCAAATTGGACAAGGCATCGGGCAAATTGTTGTCAAGGTGAAGGTGTTGAAATGGTGACAAAAAATCCCCACATGATGTGGGTCTCGATCCTATTATATATCTTTGGTTGAAATAAGGCAACCTAATTTAGAATGTACAATTAATGAATTAGTTTCATTTATGTACGTGGAAGAAGTTGTTTAAATATGTGTGTGCCTGAGAGACAAATATTGATTAAGGGTATTCAATCCATCTCCAGGTTGTTGGTTGTAATCTTCGGTTTGTTGAAGAATAAGAATGTCGTTGCCATTGTTTCATGGATGTTTCCCTCATGAGGTGAAGGAGGTTTTACCACGTAAATCATCTTTATGCATTGTGTTTATCCTACAGTTTTTCTTGTGTGTGTTTATGATCTCTGTGGTAAATGGTCTAACAACCTCTGATAGGAATTACTTTTCTGACTTCTTCACCTTAATTGAAAACACTATAACTTGTTTATTGCGGAATATTTGGTAAGCAAATCCATTCTATCAACATCTCCTTATCCAACATACTTGTTGTGCCTCTTCTAACCAACAATCCACTCTTAGTTCTTTTTAAATAATTTTTTGCAGACTATGTTTTCTCTTGATGTTGTCATGGCTTCCACCAATAAACCACTACCTCTAATCTTTCAACAACAACATTTGAATCTTTGTAGGCATTTCCCTTTGCACTCTCTAACCATGTTGCATAATGCAGATCTAGACATTGCCCTTTGCACTATCCAACCGTGTTGAACAACGCAGGTCTAACAATCTTATTATGAGCTTTTGTCCTTCAACTATATCTTCTCTTCTCTTAGAGAGATTTCATCTTAGAAACTATATCTTCTCCTCTCTTAGAGATTTCATCTCAGGACTTGTTACAAAGAAGTCCAATGTAACAATCCTTAATAGTATGGATATTATCCCTCGAGTAGGATTCTGTGTATTTATATACGGGTTTTATATGAGTGATGTTTCTTATTTGATGCATTGTGGTTGTGGACGTCCAGAAATTATGGTTTGATCAAAAATGAAAATGATATGCAAAAAGAAGGTTCCGTATCAAATAAACTTGTCGGTATACGATTGAAACCGACGTGAATCAAACATACAATACTTTAATGGAACTATTTATATCAATGATACAGCGCAATGCGGTGAGCGTGGATCGAACACGCGACCTTCAGATCTTCAGTCCGACGCTCTGCTAGGCCTCCCACCAAGACAGTTTGTGAGGAAGGGTTGTAGAGATACATACTGTGTAACAACAATGTAAAATAAAAGTTCATGGTATAAATAGCCACCAATCTCGGCTGATCTTACACATTTCTCTGTATCATATGGTCTGAATTTTAACCCAGGGTCCTTCAACATGCTGCGACTTCCTGTTGTCTTATTTTTCGTCGAATGCCGAGAAAAAAGGGCGCAAATATGAAAGCGATAATGAAAATGGAGATACGAAAATTGAACCGTGCAAAACGGCTTGTTTAAATTTTCGATTATTTCTTCATACTTTGAAATTTTAAATCTTAAATCTTAAATTTGCTGAATTTCTTCACTAGTTAGGAGGATAATAATCATTCTTAACAACAATCCTAATTATATTCAATTAACAACAATAATCATAAATTATTTTAAAATGAAATTAATATTTAACAAGTGCTTTTCTCCACTATAATTTACATAGAAATAAAACCACTTTAAAATGAAATTAACTATTCAGCAATTAACCTTTCTCCACTATAATTACATAAATAAAAACCAAATTAATCTTATCATCAACTCACCATATAACAAAAATATAAAACTAAAGCTACAAGTGTAATTGATTTTAACATAATGTAACTAAAGCTACAAGTGTAATTGATTTTAACATAATGTTTCCATTAAAATGTGATAATTAAATTTAAAATATATACACTTTCATTATTCTTCAATGGTTTAACATCCTAATTTTCATCATTAGTGGATACCCTTAAAATAATTAAATATGAATCAAGTTTTCACTATATAATTGTTAATAAATAACACTTATCTTTTGTGTTTCAAGTCATTATTTAAAAAGAAAAAAAGATGTGAAGTCATCATTAAAATTCAATACCTCCATTTAAATTAAATTTAGTTGAGATTGTTGTTATATTGAAATAAAAAATATGTTAACAAGGCGTAGACTCTTATTTTAAGTTGTTTATTCTTCTCCATCATAGTTGAATATCATCAAATCAATATATATAATTTTTCTTAGCTAGGTGGCCACAATGACCAGTATGGACCTCACTAAAATCATACCATCATAATAGGTCAACTTGCAAGAGGTATAACTTCCAAATACAAACTCTTGATTGAAGTGACTTTTGCATTGTTGGAAAGATTACGATGTGTATCATTGAGGGGATGCGAGCTAATCTCACAAAGTTTTGACCCAAAAAATTTACATTCAATACCTTAAATTGTCTTTGGAAGTTTATGAACCCTAAATCACCCAACTATGACCTACCCTTAAAAGACCCTACAAGCCAATTCTTCCAATTTTCCCTCCCAAAAAGTACCAAGAAAGATGAAAAATTATATAATGATCCATTACAGATCATATCTCCCCATTTAGAGTCTTTTGGTCCCCAAATGCTATTACTAAATGAGGTGAGGAATTTTTTCTATACCTTCTCTTTGGATTACCAGTTTTCCTTTGCTTGGAAGTTTCCCTTTCAACCCTATTTTTCATAGTTCATGATGTCCTTATCTCGTAGTTCTAAACTTCTTCTGAAAAATTGTATCTTCTGTCAACTTTGCCTAAGCTTTTGGTGCAAAGTCCTCTATGGTAGGTAGGACCTACTCCTCAGTTTCCTAATCCAAAATCGAAGGCTCATAGAGTTTCAAATTTTCCACATTTAATACTAATTAAATGCACATATATGGGGGTAGACTAACTCTATAGGCACTATCACCCACCTTCTTCAACACTTCAAAAAGACCATACTATAGAACCTTGATATTCTTACCAAGACCATGTAGCCTTTCTTTTTTCAGATATAACCAAACTTTGTTTCCCACCTTGAATATTTTCTCAATTATATGTTGATCATATCGAGCCTTGTACTTATCCTATGACTTCTTGAATGTCTCATGTAGTAGCAAATTGATGTACCTAATCTTTTCAATATTTTTTATTCCCTTTAAATGCACCTCTTGTGGTTTCTTCCATCACTCCTCCTTGTTGTCCTTATATGAGATCCAAGAGTGATGGTGGAAAATACCCAAAATGAGTTTTGATGTTTTTGGATGTGTTTTTTTTTTATTGTAACCCCTCAAAAGATAAACTTATGTCTTGTTGACTAGTTGTGTCTTCTCATTTGTCTATGGATGGAAAACAATAGATATTTTCAACTTGGTGTCCATATTCTCCCAAAGTGTAGTCCAAAAGGCACCAAGAAATCTGATATCCCTATATAAATTTCTCTCTTAAATATAATTTTCTCATTTAAATTTATTTTGAAATTTGAAAGGATTTATATTGATGGTTTAGCATATTAATTTATTATTTAAATTTATTTTGAAAGTAGAAATTTATCCCTTACATTTATTCTGAAGTTTAAGAAGATTTATATTGATGGTTTAGTTGATGGATAAATAGATATATTTTATTAGGGTGTTTAGATAGATAAATTGACTTTATTAAATATGTATAATGGTTATATATAATTCAATACAATGTATATTTTGTGGGTTAATAGAGTTATGTATGTAACGACAAGATCTTAATCATGGACATGATCTATTCCACTATTGTGTCATCTTATTTCTAAATCAAGAACCAACTCTCAACCATTTGCTTCTTGTGCATATCATTTTCTCAACCAACCTTGTCCCTATACCTCTCACTAGATCCTCTTAAAACATTGATTTCCAATCTCTAGTATGAAAATTGGACCTAGTTTACCTAATTGTGGTTGAGGTGCACCTTTCCTCCCATGGATCCTTCAGTTGTTGTTCCCATCTCCCTCTTTCACGTCTGAACCTATGTGAGTTGATTCTTAGTTGTTGTATTCCTTTTTTGTCATGCAATGAGATATTAATATTCAAGTAGTTTTGGGTTCTTACCTCCTCATGTCTGTAGAAGTTGTATATGTAGTATTCGCGTAGTACCATTTTTTCTATTGATGTGTTTTCTTGTAGCATTCTTATATGTGACTTTCAACACCTTTCAATCCTATGGCCCCTTTACTTCTTCTCTCACTCACTCTTTTCCCTCAAGCTTGAATCCTCCTTTCTCCTTTTTAACACAACTTGGTTAATTTTAACTAGAATTATGTTGATATCAATTGTTTCCATTTCTATTTATACATAATCACTTTTCTAGGTGTCTCCAATTCCATTGAGTACCTCATATGATATAGTCCTTTCTACTCTTAAATAACTTGTTATCAAGGATTTTTGTAGTTTTTTTATCTAATTATATATGTATATGTGTTTTTGGATATACTTGATCATCATTTCACATCTAATTTTCAATTGAAATAATGTCTTCCACCCTTATCATATATTATTTTCTTTTCCTCATAATTCATAGCATAACTTTCTATTTGTATCTCAACCTTCTTCTATGGACATTGACTAAATATACCATCATCCACAAGAAATAATTTCCTTTTCATCTACAACTATACTTATCCCATTTTGATTTCCCATCCAAATTGTAAGTTCTCACCATTATTAATTTACTTTCTTTACTCTCTTCATTTCATATATTCTATGCTTAATGTTGTTACTTACCAAATCACCTTTTCATGTGCAATAGATGTCCCTTGTTTATTTACATTCACTTTGTCAATTTGCCATATCCATGTGCAATAGATGTCCCTTGTTTATTTACATTCACTTTGCCACTTTGCCATATCCATGTGCAATAGATGTCCCTTGTTTATTTACATTCACTTTTCCATATCCCTATGGCACATATATCCCCATATACTCAAGTATATATGCCCATTTGGTATTTTCATTTCCAATATCATTTTTTTTTAATTTTTAATTTTCCATCACCTTTAATATTTTTCTTTCAATTCTCTCATTTATTTTGTTCCCTTGTATGTAGATATTGTCATCTTCTTCAAGATACAAAGGTTCTTGCACATACACTTTTCCACGATAGTTGTATCATTCTTCCTTTTACCACTAATAATGCTTTAGCTTTTTAGTTTTATCCTAATTACAAACAAATACACATAGTGATAACTATACCAAAACTTTGCAATGCAAAATAAAAATATAATTACATCTTTGCATACATTAATTGCTTTGCATAGTTTACTTATTTTCCATTTTCTGTACATGAATTACAATCTCCACACTAATAACTAGAACATTCAATTCTCTCTCATATCGATGTAAGCAAACATGTTATCCATCGGTATCAAATTCATAAAAACCATTTTATAAACCAATCATCTAAGAATGCAAAAATACGTAAGCTCACTACAACATCCTTAGCATACCAAAAAAATACCCACCATCTCACCTGCTTTGGAATCATTCGCTTTTTCACCTCATGACCTTGTAACAACCTAATTTTTTTTGTACCTTCCAAACAATTGCTTGTTATTCGATTTATCATAACTTGTAATAACCTATTTTTTTACCTTCAAAGGAAATTGCTAGTTATTCATTTTATAGTAACTTACAATTATTGATGTCTTTACTGCACTTAGTGTTTGCATTGCATGTCCTTCATTGTGTTTGCATCTTTATGTACAAGTAGAAAAGGGATGATTGAATTCTCAATATTTAAACAATTATTTGGGGATGTAGATCACATGGTAGAGCACTCGCTTTGCATGCGAGAGGTACACGGTTTGATACCCCGCATATCCATTTTCCCACGTTCGTTTTTGTATTTGATTTCTTCATTTTCTCACGTTCATTTTCAACTTTAAGCTCGTGTGTTCGATCCACGCTCAATTCAAAATAAAGTTGAAAAAGATGACTACATTTTATATACCAAATGGACTTCTACTGAAAATTTTGTTTACATAGTTTGCAACATTCATCAATTTATTGCTAGCAACACTAATCAACAATCATATGTGTTGTGGTTATTTATACCATGAAATTTTAGTTCACCAGGTAGGAGTAGAGTGTCCATCTTTCATAATTAACCAAAAGCGAGAGTGTCAGATTGAAGATTTTCAAGCCGTGTGTTTGATCCACGCTCACCACATTGCGCAAAAGATAGTTTGTAACAGTCTGCAATGATGTAAATTACTATCAGATAGAAGAAAAAATTTCTTCATGTAGTGCTTCTGAATTTCAACCGCAATGCTTTAAAATTTGTTTTATTGGCTACAAGTTTCAATTATTTGGACGAATCACAATAAATCCAATGATAGTCGAGGAATCACAATAAATCCAATGAACCAATCATTTGTTCATCATGTCACTCTTTTTATGAATTGTGTGGCTCCTCTTACACTTCTTCTGTGTGCAAGAGGAGAGAGTCATCCATGAACCACATGGAGGTGACTATATTAAAGGGCGTTATCTAATTGTTCTATGTTTTGTTTTTTTTAATTGGAATTCGATGACATAAATTTGGACAAAATCACAATTTTATGTTGTTTAAATTCCATTTATGAATGTATAAATGGATCCAATTATATAGACTTAGCCACTAAATCTATATATCCAACATTTTCTTCTCGGATTTCGGAAAAAAAACAAACAGAAAAAATCTCCTCAAAAGAGCCAAAACTTAGAACATTTAGACTACGACATATTAAAGTTTTTAAAAATTCATATATCTTTATAAACCAAAAATAAGTGGTTAGATTAAAGTTTTTAAGGATTGATATACTTACAATAAGGTTGCTAGATTTAGCATATTTGATGAAACTTTCCAAAGTGTTATTCAATATGATAAAAATGAATGGGACCAATGGACACCCTTGACTTAACCCTCTTATTACCTAAAAAATTTGAAGGTTCCCCATTTTCCATATTTACAAAGAGGTCATTGAGATGTATCCATGAATTCGATATATCATCGTCAGTCAAAACTAAAGGGCTAAAGAGTTTTTTCGAACGAAGGATCAATTGACCTTTACCTAAACTTTGCTATGTAAATTTTAAGCTTCATTTTTCTACCTTTTCTCTTTTTTAATAATGTATGAATTCTTGGGAAATAATGAGGATATCCATTATTTACCTTACCACGTGTTGCACAAAAATAACCCAATTCTATACCAATTCTCTCTCTATATATATATGACAAAGCTCTAGTGTTTTGGTTTTCATTCTTAACACAATTAGATTTTTAGGTTGTTATTATGTACTCTTATCACCACTTACTATATAGTACAAGTACATAGCTATTTACTCTTATCTTCATTGAAAATCACTTTTTCACTTTTATTGTTGAAACATTGCTTCTTCTTTTAAATAGTTTGTGATAATCGTATTTCAATCATTCTATTCCATCATAACCTTCTTGGCTTTGTTGGCTTAGTGTGACCAACTTGTATAGTTCAAAGAATTTTCTCACAAACTAAAGAATGGTGAACAACCAAGGTCCCCTTCAAGACCTTATCCTAGATTGTTCTTTCTACCTAGATTTTGAGCAAATTTTGGTGTTCAAGTTTTCACTCTCTAGTTTATGTTGTGCACTTCACTCCTAGCATATTATCTAAATAGCTTCTTCAGTTCATTTGATAAATTTATTTTGTTCTTTCATTGTCAAAACATTTCTTCCACTATTTGACTATTGTTTATGATAATTTCCTTTTAGTCATGATCCTTGGATTCCTTGTCTTTATGTTACCAAGCCATGTAGTTTAATCGATTTACTCAACAATAAAGGGATATTACGAAACCAATGTATCAAGATCCTAACATTGGCTTAGATCAATAATACCATAACTTAGATGCTTCAATGGTATCACAACTCAAATGCTCTTTCAATCTATCATCATTTTCCATCTATAAGTACTTTTCATATTTGACACTCAACTTGAAAATTTATTTTGGTACAATTAATAATTTATGCATGTGGTCAATCCTACTCCCCCAATGAACACTTTTACACATTCAATGCAACTCAAAATGGTAGAAAACAATAGTGTCAATAGTTCCTTGGGTCTTAAAGCTACAAGTTCTATTGGAACAACATGCTTTGCTAGTTCATCACACCTTTGGATCTTCTAGAAAACATTACTTGACAATGGACAACTGATTAGGAGGTCAACTGAGTGGGTCAACTAGGAGGTTGACTGGGGAGTCAACTAGGAGACCAACTAATCTTTTGACTAGTTAGGTAGTTAGAAAAAAATAGTTAACTAGGGAACAAAATAAGGCAAAAATTAAGGAGGTCGTTATGTGCTCTAACCAACCTATGTGGACCTTGACATCCTCACTTCAAGGTAGCTGGTTACATCATGGTTTTATATAATATGGCTATATGGGTCAATCTAAGCATGTGTAATGCAATGCTATGAATAATGCGTTGTGCATGGAAATATTTTGTTTTCCTACACTTCTTTGTATGTTGACTTATGCTCGATTGTGCTTAAGTGTTCTATTGGTGTCTCTAGAAACCACCTCTACCTTGGAATACTAGCTCTTTGAATCACTTAATCCTTTGATTCTCCAACATGGTATTAGAGCTAGTGGTTTGAGATCTAGATCGTTATCTACAAGTTTTTTGGAGGTTGTCGACATCCTAACAAGTCAAATCTATCTATTACATTGAATCAAGGTTTTTACTTTCAGGTCGGATCCAGGATTAGATCAATAGATCAACACTATGGGTTCCAAGCTAGATCTCGTGGTTTGAATGGGCACAATTACAAAATTTTGGCACAATATATTAAAACCTTGCTAAAGAGAAAAGCGTTGTGGCAATTTACTAAGACTGTGGTTCCAAAGCCAAAGGATGACTAGTAGAATTTTTTCATTGATGGGAAGAAGGATGAGACTATGAGAGTCATAATGACCTACAACTCTAGAGATATCCACTTTGAACATACAAGCATGATAAATTGCTCAAATTCTATTTGGAAGAAGTTGAAGACTCGATTTGATAAAACCAATGAAACTTAGGGTATGTAGATTGAGAAAGATTTGATCTCTCTAGATCCTCTATCTTTTTAAAGAATTGAAGACTATATGACCCATTTGAAGGAGCTTTAATTGAATTTGGTTGAATGTGAAAATAATTTTTGCAAGAAAGATGGTTAGTTCATAGAACTAATCCAGATGAATATGAAGACATTATATGATGTGTTATGTTTGATGTTTCATGCCACTTGGACCACTCAAAAGATGATGGTAAGGATTATGTTGTATATTTTAACCTTGTACAATTAACTACTACAAATGGATTCTTAATAAAAACATAAAAGATACAATGACACACACACACATTACACAAATATTTTACCCTATAAACCCAAACTGGGAAAACCAACAACCTATTTAGAGCCATGCATCTAATTCTTTATTCATAATCTTTCTTCATTGTTTACAATACAATATATATATGATCGAATGACATCCAAAACCCCTACTCCATTGACCTAGATTAGTCAACAATCCTAATTTCTTAACCAAAATTATAAAACCATCGATGAAAACCATGTGCCAAAAAATCGCTAAAAACAGATGCAAAAAAACACAAATATTGTTTCTTGGGGGATCCACTCTTCTATGACCCCCCTGCCCCTCACCCTCCCCCATGCACCTGGTGCAATGAAAATACTATGTTTGGTCATGCAAAGAATGTAAAACATACCCAACATTCTCCCACTTTTTGTTTTCTTTGCATATAGAGGGTTACATGATTACATACTCAAAAATCTAGGGCAACACTGCCCATTGTTTCTCTACACTAGGATAACTTCTCAATGCTCACAAAATTTGTCAAGGAATCTGCAACATTCTTCAAAGTTTCCACCTTCATCAACAACACCTTCTTCTCTTCAACCATGTCTCTCACAAAGTGATACTTAACATCAATATGATTTTTCTTTGAATGATAAATCCGGCTCTTCACTAGGAAGATTGCACTATAACCGTCACAATCTATCCTTACAACTTGTTGTACCAACCCAATACCTGAACACAATTTTTGTAACCATACTGCTTCCTTGTTTTCATAAGTCATTGCCATTTTTTCGGCTTCTGTAGTGGAGAGTGCCACTACAACCTATCTTTTGCTCATCCAATTATTTTCTCCTCCAAACAGGTTAAACACACACCCACTTGTAGATCTTTTGTGATCCATATATCTAGCCCATTTTTCATTAAAAAACCCATGCATGTCCAATCTTGGTATTCCTTGGTAGCACAATCCATAAATAGTAGTGTGATACAAATACCTGAAAACCCTATTTACTATTGTCCAATGCTCCTTCCTTGGTTTTGACATAAACCTTCTTAAAACTCCCACTTCATGTGCAATCTCCAGTCTAGTTTAGACCACTGCATACCTAAAAATTCCAACCACACTAGCATATGGAACACATGACATGTCCTCTTCCTCTTATTGTGTCTTGGGACACTAATCTATGAATAAATTTACACTTATAGGAATAGGAACCTTCACGGGTTTACATTCCTGCATATTAAACCTCTGTAATATTGTCTCGGCATATTTCTTCTAATTTAACTAGAGTTTCCTATATGCCCGATGTCTTTTATTTTCCTTGCCCAAAATGAAATTTGCAGCACCAAGATCCTTCATGTCAAATTTAGAGGACAATCGAGTTTTCACATCTTGGATAATATCCTTGTCATTTCCTATCAACAACATATCATCCACATACAAGACCAAACAAATAAGACGATCACCGATTAATTTGAAAAACACATAGTAATCAACATCGCTCATTGTGAATCCAAGTCCCACCATATAAGTATCAAATTTTTGATACCACATCCTTGGTAATTGCTTTAACCCATATAAAGACTTTTTTATCCTTCATACCAAATCTTTCTTTCCCTTCACCGCAAAGTCTTTTGGATACTTCATGTAGATTTATTTTTCCAGATCCCCATGTAGGAATGTTGTCTTCACATCCATCTATTCTACTTCAAAATCAAAAGTAATAGTAATAGATAAAATAAATCTAATATAAGTTAACTTGGAAACAAGAGAAACAATTTCACCAAAGTTAATTCCCTCTACCCGGGAATAATCTTTTGCTACTAATTGAGCCTTGTATTTCTCCACTTTTCCTTCTGCATTCAACTTCTTCTTAAATACCCATTTGTTTCCAATGAGATTTCTTCCCATCTGTAACTCCACTAGATCCCAAGCCTCATTCTTGTCCAAGTCTTTCATTTCTCTTACCATGACCGTTTTCCATAGTTTGCCATCCTCTGAATCCACTACCTCCCTAACAGTTCTAGGATAATCATTAGTAATAAAAAACAAAATTGAATGGAAATTAGGTGGAGTATACCTTTCTGGTTTCCTTCTTTTTGAACCAATATTCTCAATACTAGAGTACGAGGCTCTTCTTCTTCTAATTCTTGTTCTTATGTAGAGTCTGATTCATTATCCTTCAATTCAAACTCTATTTTATCGGTTTCTTATTGTAATGTCCTTGGTTTTAAACCCTTTGTAATTGTACATATAGGTTGGTGAGCCATTGATACCAACTGTAAATGTAAATTGTACATATAGGATGGTGAGTCGTTGGCACCTAGTTTTGGTGTTGCGTGCACCTGAGAAGTGGACAAAGTATTGTTATCAAAGACATGGTGCACACATTTCATATTTTTGCATGCACCTCGGTAAGTGTGCACATTTTACAGGGTTGTGCACACTTGGGTAAGTGCACAGGAATGACCTAGGAGTGCACATAGAGCTGAGTTATATATATGTGTATATATGACTATATATGTATTGAGGTCAGAGAGCCTGTGTGGTTATGAGGCTGGTGAGTTGGGACGTAGATAGGATAGTGCACCTATCCATGTAAGTATAATCATGGTTATTAATATAAAATTACATCGCTACATGTAGACTGACTCAAAAGAAAATATACGGGGGGGAAACTCCACATAAAAAGGGAAAATAAGGTGGGATGTAAGTCTTAGGGAATATTTTATAATATTTATGGAAAAGTGTAATGTTGGATAATTATTGTATCCTAAATTCTTGAGGGTAGGGAACGAGTCACCAAGTGGCTAAAGCTACTTCTGAAGGTGATGAGTGTCGAGTTGAAGGAATGCGATATATATTGTTGGCCTTAGTGTATTTTTGTCAGACTCATCTATTATTGAGAATTCATTATTGGGGAAATGATTATTGATGTTTGAGGCTCTCGTGAGCAGAAGGGGTTCATATTGTATGGAAAATATGATTATTACCTTATCTTCATAGAGAAGTTTTTAAGGAGTTGTGGGGGTTGTAATCATATTTTATTGGTGAAGAGATGGGTTTCCAGGCCCGTGAGCAGTCTCCCTGGGTGAGAAACTGAATGTTGAAAAGTGGGTTTTCAGACTTGTGAGCATACTCTCTAGGTGAGATTATTACCGAGAATTGTTCCTTGGTGCATTGAGCATTAGTCACAAGGATTGGAGACTTCATGTCCAACCTCTTGTTGGTAACCCTAGAAGGGAAGTGGGGCAGTCGAAGGACTTTTGAACAAAGAAGGGGCACACTTCCTTAGGTGTGACAAGTGCATGGGGAATGAGGGACTGTACGCTAGTTGAAAAAACGAGCACTGAGGACTGAACAGTTATGTTAAGAATCAAACCATATCTTGTCAATAGGAACCCTTTTTCCCCAGTGGAGTTAAGACCCAGCTCGACGGTGACCTATTGCTGAAATATTATGAGAAACAAAGTCTATGTCTGGGAGGAACATCTAAGCTTTACACACAGTTGGTGACTTTCTTAAGAGACAAGTGTTCTTATGTTCTTGTCTTTTTTAATGTGTGCATATTTATCGATGTTTGATATGGTTTAATTCTTGTATGTTGTCCCATATAAGTAATTTCTATTATTCTATTTAATGTTTCTTTCACATGTAAGTGTGGTGTTATTAGTCATTATTGTAGTTGTGCATGGGTATGATAAATGATGATAGTTTTTCCTGTTAAGTTAACCTTGTGATTTTGGTTATGAGTCTTCAAGAAGAGGTTTGAATAACCAGGTGTGCGGGAGAGTAGCTTGTGCACTGGAGGCTGGAACTCATGTGCGTGTTCCTGGAATTAGACCTTCTGCATAGGAAAATCAGAATTGGCTTGGTGCCAGGGTGGTTGTGCGCACAATACTCTTGTGTGATCAATACACTAGTGCATAGTTCTTTGAGTTATTTCCACTACTTAAAGTTGTCTTAGAAGGAGAATTTTAGTGTGGCGCTACTATGTTTGAAGTTGGGCACACTACTTCAAGTGATACTACATAGACTAGAGAAAATTTAGAGTTTGTGTAGTGGAATTTTTTTGTAGCATTGTGTAGTAGTATGTTGGGAATGTTACAGTTAGATTGGTATCATAGCATAATTTGGTAGAAGTGTGTGAAATGGCCCAACCAAGGGTGGTTGGGGATGTTATAGATTGGTCTCAGAGCCATTGTTTCAACACTGAGCTTGCATGACTTGAGTTATACTTAAGGGAAAATTTAGACTGGTAAGTGACCGAATTTGGAATTTCAATGTGGCCATGGTGTGCATTAAGTAAGAATGTGCAGATGTGCGCGGTAAATTCATGATATTGTGGAGCGTGAAACTGGAACTGTGTGATAAATAATGGTGTGTGGGTTGTGTAGAGAAAATTTTTAATGCATGCGCATTACTGATACATGGTGTACATGTTAAAAAAAATCGACATTGTGTATTGGTGTGTGTTGAATACTTCTGAGCACATGGGATTTGGAAGAAAGGATTATGACAAGATGGTGTAGATTTTTCATGAATAACTCTAACAAATCATGTTGTCTTCACATTTTGCAAAATTATTGGCAATTAGAGCAGGACATAATCAATGCAGAAGGTCAAAAGCATGGAAGATGCATAGAGGACTTACAATCTTTATTATTCATTCGAGGATCTGTATGTCGGTTTGGGTGTTGATGTTATTGAATCCAAGGAAGAGCACATGAACTTGGTAGAAACCATAAAGGTATTATAGAAAAATGTCCAAATTTATACGGCTGATAATGAAAGGCTTATGAGAGTCAATGAACAACAAGATGACTTCAATGTCAAATTGATGCAGAGACTAGACATAATAGAAAAGAAAATGGATAAGGAGACATAAACAAGTAGGTCAAGAAGTCGTAGGTCTCATGATGAGAAAATAAGAGAAGCAAGGGTTGTTGATAGGAATCATCACCATTCATGAAAAAATCCTTTTAAGAAAGCACACAATAGTTCGGGTTCATATCCTATGAGGGAGTATAAGAGAAGGACTGGGGTGGATGAGCTAAAGGGAGAAATGAATAAGATCAAGCCTCCTACCTTTGACAATGAGAACAAGAAGGATGAAGAGGAAGAGACTTGGATGTTGGGTATGAGGAAGTACTTCCGGTTGCATAATTATTTTGTGCAGGCATAAGGAATAATTTCCATCTATCAGTTAAAAGGAAAGGCATCAATGTGGTGGGATCAATTTGTGCAAGTGAAACACATTGATGAGAAGAAAGTTTCTTGGAGGGATTTCAAGAGGTATTTCCAAAACAAATACTTAACCGAGAGGTATTATGACAAGAAAATGAAGTATTTCTTCAAACTTAAGCTTGGGAGTATGACGATAGATGAGTATGAAAGAATATTTTTAGAGTTGTTGAAATATGTCGCATTCATCGAGGATGAACATGTGAATATTCAGAGGTACCTAAGTGGGTTTCCTTCAGTTATTAGTGACAAGATACAATATGTAATGGAGTTGTACATGGATGACTCAGAAGTGTGTAATATTTGTTCTATTTATTCTCCTTATGTGAACTGAACTAAGTGCACTGCATAAAGTTAGATTTCTCAGTTGAGCTGGGCATAATTGATGATCAGGGAATTGAGAAGTTAGATTTATCAGTTGATTTGGGCATAATTGATGATCACGAAGCTGAGAAGTTAGATTTCTCAGTTGAGTTGAGAATAATTGACGATCAAGCAATTGATTGATATGGCGAAGATTTCCCTGGGGGATCGAGATGAGGCCACCCATCCCTACTGTGTGAGGGAAGTATTTGTAGAACTGATATGCACTTTCCTTTTTGTCTTTTCAGGAGTTGGATCGGCCATGGCCATGATTAATTAGTCCTTGCAGTTTTAGACATAAATATGTATTTGATTAGACTTGTATCCACTCAGAGCTCTAACTTTCGAGTATGCAATGGATTTATCATGTAGATCAAATGTTTGTTCCCACTAAGTACCCGACAGGGTTAACTTTGGTTGCCTTAGCTCGTGCCTTCATGGTGTTTTCAATGATCTCTATTTGATTCAACATCTCTGGAGGACACATGAACCTTGCGGTCACATTGGGTTTAGCAGTCAGAGGGCACATCACCCTTATTAGGTCTCTTCTCTACTGGATCGCACTGTGAAATAATTATCCTTTCTTAGTGGAACCTGAACCTTAACCCAAGTCAACCCATTCAAAACCTCAATCCATGTTGTTGACTATGTGTTATATTCTTTGCACGACTAGAACTAGTGTCCATTTTTGGGTGGTTTTTCAACACATGGTTTTTCGCCGATGGTTTTCCATTTACGGTTAAGGAATTACGGTTGTTTACTAATCTAAGTCATTGGATTAGGGTTTTGGATGTCGTTGGATCCTATATGTATGTTGTATTGTAAACAATGTATGTTGAAATGAATATAGAAGATGTTGGTTTTCCTAATTTGGGTTTCCAGGGGAAAAATCTCTTTTAGTGAATATATGTTTGCAGTAAATAATTGTACAAGGTTAAAATCTACACCCGTACTCCACCCACTCACAGTCCCATCACCTAGAAATGTTTGCCACAACGTTTCCACAAATTGAATTTTGATGGTGCCTCTAAAGGCAACCCAAGTCCTACCGGATTTAGAGTGTTAATAAAAAATAATAGTGGGAAAATCCTCCATATAATGGATGGAAATATAGGTTCGGATTCAAACAATTATGTCGATCTTTGGGGTATTCTTAGAGGAATTCAACTAGATTCCTATTTGGGACGAAATCAACTTGTTATCGAAGGGGATTCCCAAGTCATTATCACTCTCGCCACCAAAATTTTGAATGGCTTCGACCCCACAAAAATCTCCCCCATATGGCATCTCTTAAGCCCTCTAGAAACCTTTCATTCCCTCCTTCACCCTAACCTTATTCTTATCCCCTCTCATATCCATCGAGAGGAAAATAAAGTCATTGATAAGTTAGAAAATGAAGGGGTCTCATTATCTGGAAAAATATATTTTCATAGATGCCAACCTATTCCCTAGCCATCCTTTGCTCAAGAAATGCTTCGATCTAGCTCAACTGGATTTACCCTCCCCGGATGGGGTGCCACTTGTCCAGCCATGTAATTAAACATCATGATGCCTTCCGCCACCTCCCCTCCTGTATTCTTATCTCTAAGGCACAACATTAATTATGGGTCCTTAAGTGGAAGATTTGGCTTCACGGGAAACATATTTCTATTGTTCATGTTGTTCTTGGATTTCACTCGAGGGTGTACCATCGATGTGATCGTTGTCACATCCAATTTCATGGCCACCTTAATGGCTTGAGTTTGGTTTTATTTCCCTTCTTTTTCCCGTGTTTTCCATTTTATATTCTCATTTTTCTTTGTTTGTTGGTCTTGCTCCCTCCTTGGTGTGGCTCTAGCATGCTCAATTACTGGTTTGGCCTCCCCCCTCCATCTGGCTTACTGACTTCCCTCTTACCGTCATGCCTCGGGAGCGTGACAGGCCCATGCGAGGTCCAGACTACTACAGGTACTTACCTAACCATCGTCACCCTACTTTACTCACCTTGTTGTTACGGAAATTTATGTCCTATAGTTTTTGGGTCAGAACCACAACAGATCAGAACCCAAGGAAACTTCTCTCAGACTCTAATTAGATAGTTAATTAAAAATAACTACTTACAATAACTAACTTTCAGAAGATATGAAGGAGAGAATATTTGGAATCTTATGCTTGAAGTAGATTGTGTTTAAGGTATTTCACTCCAGAACTCCTTCAATACAATCCTATGAAAATCCTTTAATCGCTATGACACGATCCTGGAACTAGGCTCCAATTTCCTTCACCCAAGATTTAAAATGTATAGAATTGCCTCCAACACTCTGCACTCTAGCAAGTCCAAGGAATACAAAGGCATTCTTCCTGACAAGATAAAGAGAATGAAAATTCTAGAAACAAGGGTTTCTAAGCAAAGGGGACAATCTTAGACACTAGGGAAACAAGGTACTTGCAGGAGAATCTTCAAAATGCCAACAAAATGGTGCATTTCTTAGTCATGTTTTTCCTCCACCCCAAGGCTCTCTTTTATACTCCATTTTGATGGTTGGAGTCATTATGTACGGGATTTAAGAAGTTAGGGAACATAAAAACCCATAAAATCCACCTAAAATGTTGGGATTATCTTTTTTTGAGAAAAAATTAACATGCACGCATGTTGCTAACAGGGAACTCACGTACGTACATGAGTTTCTTTAAGGAAATTCATGTACACTTTGATAAATAGGGTTTTTAAATAAGTTTTGGAGGAGGAAAATTAAAATTTAAGTCCTGCAAGTAGGGAAAGGGATGTAACATAGGACAATGAATCATCATATGCATGTGTGGTGGCAAATGACGCTATAAAAATGGTGTACTAATTGCATGTATGCCTATAAAGTTAAGGCAAAAAACCTTCCTTGCGCTTGTAGTAGATCCGTTCCACCACTATTTGGATCAATTAAATATGTTTTTGCAAGTCATGATCTTGACCACTGCAAAAATCCCAATGTATAATGACCATATCTTAAAATCACCCTATTAAGTTATAGGTTTAATAGTATTATCCATTATTAATATGCCTTACTAGGCCATTTTTATGTAGAGGATGTCATGTAATCATTTATTGAAAATGACGGTAATAATTTCAAAGGGATTTAATCCTCTTCGAACCAACTTGTAGGAAAATTAAAAGGTCAATTCTAATTTCATTAAATTTATACTAATACCCAAGAGTTGGTGCAAGTCTAATTTGCGACCACAGTTTTGTAGGTTTTAGGTTTTTCCAAGGAGTAGAATGGTTACCAAAGGGGAGGGAGCGGGGCTCCCTCCTACAGGAAAGTCATGGTAGACAGAGGGAAAGGTCCTCACTAGGGGGGAGATTTCAAGGCCCCACTTTCGAGGGCTTCTGGATCTGTGTCAGATGCACAAGGAGAGGACATGCATGAGGAAATAAGACAAGCTAGAGAGGAGAATAATAAGAACCAAAGCAAGGAAACATACCCAACACATCCAATGGGGGTGGGAGGGAACAATGCGTGCAAACCAAAAACGAAAATGATCCCAAAAGTGGCTCTAGAAGATCCCCATACACAATAATACAGAGATCAGATGAGGGCACACACCTTGATCTTCAAGTTTATGGGCCTATGGCCAACCAAAAAAATCCTACGAAGTTGGATCAAATATCATTGGAAACCATGCAAAGAGGTGGAGGTACACCTAGGATCAAAAGGTTTTTTCACAACTATCTTCATGAATATAGAGGAAAAAGACAAGGTTTTTGAAGGAGGCCCCTACTTTCATGCCTTAGTTGGGCTATATATGAGACCCTGGAAGGGAAATTTCTCCCTGAAAGAGGAGACTTCATGCTAGTCTGGATCAAAATTTATTCCCTACCATTAGACTATTGGCTACCTACCACCTTCGATGAAATAGGGAATAAGCTGGGAAATTTTTTCAAGGCATCGGATGTAACCTTAAAAGGAAAGTACACCTCATTTGCAAGAATCTGTGTTGAGATGGATGCCTCAGGTGCACTCCCAGAAGTAATATGCTTGGAGTTTAGAGATGAAGAATGGTTCAAAAATATTGATTATGAATAGATCATTTATAGATGTAGGAAATGTCATGAATACGAGAATCTATTCAGGGAATGCCCGCTAAACAAAACAAAGGAGCACGCTAAAAAAAAAAACCCAAGATGAGGAAGGTTTTTTTCGGCCAAATTACAAAGGTAAAGGAAATGGACGAAAAAACAACCCCCGCCCCCAAAAGGAACTCCAGAAACAAAGACAAACTTTGAAGGCCTGGTGGAGAACCAAACTCAGGTCGGATACACTAAACAGGAGAAGTAAGGGGAGAAGGAGACCGAAAGGAAGGAGGAAAATAAGACAATGGAGAATCAACCATCTCAGGACACCACCAATAATTACAGAGGATCGACATGAGATATAAATCTTGACATAAACACTCCAATGCAGAAAGGGGATGGAGATTCTAAAATGACACCCAATGAGGTTGGAATGGAGAATCCATATCTTCGTGACATCGACATGGAAAGGGAAGGCATTGACCTTTAGAATATTTTGGACCAATCAAAAAAACAAGGTATGGAAACCATGCCTTAAGACCAACTGGATCGTATCTAGTATCTCTTCCTAATGAGGGAGGAGGCAAAGTCTAGAGGAATAAACACATGCATGGAGAGATAGGAAACCTGGGTATCAAACCGGGGGAGGGCTAACAACCTCAGTCACCAAAGAAATATAAGAGAAAGAAGGGTAGAAAACCCAACAATGTTGTGCTGGAGGAACTGGGAACGCTTCTAATAAATTATGGAAATATCAAAACGTTGTTCCCTACATCCCCTCCACCCGGTTTAAAATGAAGGTTATCACTTGGAATATAAGAGGCTTGAATATCCCCAAGAAACAAAAAATTCTCAAAAATAAGTTAATAATGGAAAAACTAGATATTTGTTTTATATAGGATACTAAATGTACAACTGAGAAGTTGTTACAAATAAGTAGGAAAAGTTGGAATACTGACAATTTTTTAGATATTGATAATCAAAATTCGGCCCAGGGAATTCTCACCTTGTGGAACCCTAAAAAAGTAGACCTGATTTCGACAGAAGCTACAAGTCATTATTTATCTATAAATTTTCAAATTATAGGTACTCCATACAAGGTCATGTGCACTAATTTGTATGGCCCCCAACTTATGGATGATAAGAAAAGAATGATGACAACCTTAGAAAACCTCAGAGAACAAAATATGAATTCTCTTTGGATTTTAGCAGGCGATTTCAATATAATTGTCACCCTGGCTGAGAAGAAAGGGGGAGTCCAAATATTGGATAAAGATGTTGAGGTATTTTCATCCTTTATAGAAAAAACAAACCTGGTAGATATTAGAACTAGTAATGGACTTTTTACTTGGAACGATAAGAGATCGGTGCATAACCAAGTAGCTTTGAGGTTAGATAGATTTTTAATCTAAGAATATATTTTAATGCAAGGTATTGACATGGAAGGAAACATCCTTCTATGGCAGGGCTCAGATCATTTGCCAGTTCTGTTGGAGGCAAACTTTCAAGGAACCCCTAAAAATAGACCTTTCTATTTTGAGAGTTTCTTGATGGAGCACCCAACCTTCAAGGAGAATATCAAGCTTTGGTGGAAAGAGGACATCCAAGAATAGGGGACAAAAATGTTTAGACTTCATGGAATATTAAAACATATAAAGAAAAAAATAAAGCAATGGAATAAAAAATTCTTCGGGAACATTGGCCAAGAAAAAACAGATCTAGAAGAAAAGATGGACCGGCTCCAGGAATTATGTATGCAAGAAGGATACAATGAGGAGAGGAAAGAGGAAAAGAACCAACTGCATCAGGAATGGGAGAAAATATGTAAGCAAGAGGAAATATTATGGAGACAAAAATCCAAAGTTCAGTGGTTAAAGGAAGGGGAGAAAAACAAAAAGTTCTTCCACAAGTCGACAATAGCACACAAGACTCATAATATAATCTTGAAAATTTGAGACCATGAAGGTAGATATAGATAATCCCATCATGAAATTGAAAAATCTCACGTTCATCACTTTGAGGACATAGCTAGAGAACCCAACATAGATCGATCAGAGGCTATTCAAAGAATTTTGAGGCATATTCCCAGATTGGTTACAAAGGAACATAATCGAAATTTTAGAAAACCAATCTCAACAGAGGAGGTTGACCAAGTTGTTCAAGAGATGTCAAATGGAAAGGCCCCGAGACCTGATGGATTCACAATAGAATTCTTCAAATCCTATTGGGATGTGGTAAAACATGATATCTATGGTATAATGGAGGATTCAAGACACCCTTCCTCTATTTTTAAAGATCTGAATTCAACTTTCATCACCATGATCCCCAAAGAAAATGAAGCGATAACTCCAGACCATTTTAAACCGATATCCCTCTACAATGTGGTGTACAAGATAATCTCAAAAGTTATTGCAAACAAACTGAAACCTGTCCTTCCCATTCTGATCTCAAAGGAACAGTCGGGCTTTGTGGAAGGTAGGCAAAATTTAGACAACATTATTCAAGCTAACAAAATAATCCACACCTTGAAAAGTAGGAAAAAAATAGGCATGATAATACAACTGATTTTTTCCAAAGCATATGACACAAACTAACCTGGAATTATATGGAAAAAACCATGGAAGAATATGGCTTTGATAATCATTGGATAAAATAGGTAATGAATATGGTTTCCATGACTAGTTTCTCAATACTGGTTAATGGAGCCTCGAAAAAACCTTTCTACCCATCCTGGGGTCTCGGGCAAGGGGATCCCTTATCCCCTTTCCTGTTCATACTTATGATGGAAGATTTGAGTAGATCTATCAAAGCTGCAACTGTTGAAGGAACTATAAAAGGTCTTCAACTTTATGAAAACAACCCCACAACCACTCATCAACAATTTGTTGATGACACAATGCTTCATGGAATTCCGACAGTCAAAGAGGAAACAACTTATAAGGAAATCTTAGCCGAGTTTGGAGAAGCTTCAGGTACAGAACATTGAAGTACAAAACTCCATGATTTACTTTTTTAACACGAACATTGAAGTACAAAGGAACCTATCCAACATCTTGGGTTTTGAGAGGAAGACCTCCCTACTAAGTATTTGGGAGTACCTATAATGGATCAGGTAGGTAATAAATCAACCTGGGAAAGTATAATAAACAAGACAAAGTCAAAAAATGGACCTATCAAGCTCCTAACTTTGCAGGTCGACTAGTTCTCACAAAGGTTGTTCTACAAGTTATTCCAACGTATTTACTGTCAGTTTTCCTAACTCCAATGGAAATTTTACCAAAAATTAGAGCAATACAAAGGAAATTATTATGGAGAGGTGCAAAGGAAAAGAAGAAACGAGTTCTTGTGGCATGGGAAAAACTGTGCTGGCCAAAAAGCAAAGGTGGACTTGGTTTGCAAGACCCATAAACAAAAAACACCGCTTATGGAGAAAAATTTTGGTGGAGATGGGTCAAAGATAGTTCAGCCCTGTGGAAAGAAAAATATGCCCCTGGTAGTACCCCTCGAAACCTTATTCATTTCACAGGTGCAGGAGAGGGTTCAACCATTTGGAATTTGGCTTGGAGAAATAAAATTGGGTTCACGATCATACTTTTTGGGAAATTAGAAATGGTCAAACTGCTAGATTTTGGGAGGACAAATGGAAGCAGGAACCATGTCTAGAAAACCAATATAGAGAAGGTATTAAACATGAGCTACTTGGACAAGGCAAAGTAAAAAAAAAATAGTATTGGAAACAAAGGGAAAACATCCCAAAATGGAGAATTTGGGACGTAATTCAAACTCAAGACATAAATGAAAATTCTCAGTTGGTTATAGAATTAGAGGAGGCGTTAGGGAAATGTAAGACTGTGTTTTATGCTGAGGAGGACCAACTACGTTGGGGCATAAAATATGGAGGAGAATTCACTCTGAACGAATCTCGTTATTGTAGAGCAGGTCATGATCAGAGAAACACAAAACCCCAATGGGAACGACTATGGAGCCTCCCACAGTGGCAAAAGATAAAAATATTTAAATGGATGATCCTACACAAGAAAATCCTAACATGGGATAACCTATTTAAAAGAGGCATGAATGGACCCTCAAGATGCCACCTTTGCGAAGTTCAGGAGGAGATAATAGACCACCTAATGGATGGCTACACCTATACATCGGAGGTTTGGGATTGGGTAGCTATTTTGTACTGATAGATTGATAGAGTGAAGGGTGATATCAGAGAAACTTTGGGGAACTGGAGGGGACACTACACCAAAAATGAATTGGTCAACTTATGTTGGGGATTAACTCCTGGGATAGTCATTTGGGAAATATGAAAGGAAAGAAATAGGATAATATTCAAGAATGAAGCCCTCCCTATCACGAAGGTGGTGGATTCTATCAAAACCCAACAAAGGGAGATAGTTCTGAGCAAGAATGTCTCTCCTTCAACGAACAACCCATCATCCCAAGACCTCCGAGTTATGAAATTGTTACAGTTGAAAGATCAGAGTTTCAACATATCTTCTCATAGCGATCCGCAGGTCCATAGTGAAGCTAAAGCTTGGACTCCGCCATAGGTAGGTTTCTTGAAACTAAATTTTGACGGAGATTCAGAAGGAAATATTGGAAAGGTTGGTGCAGGAGGAGCGATTAGAGATAGCGAAGGGAAAGTAGTTCATCTTTATGCAACCAACATTGGAAACAAGACAATAATGCAGCAGGGTTTTGTTCTTTGGAACATGGGATGGAGATTTTGATAAGAGAAGGCCGTGTCAATGTTACAGTTGAAGGTGACTCAGCTTTGGTTATAGGAACTATGAAAATATTACAGTGTGGAACCAAAATTGGCAAGCTAATAAAGCATTGACGCCTAGCTTAAATCCTTCAAAGAATACATAAGTGCCTACAAACTATGTTCACAATTGATTTCAGGTGGGTGATAAGGTCGGAAAATGCATTGGGGGATAGGTTATCCAATGAGGGAGTGAATCGAGAAGGCAAAATGTTGGATGAGACTTGGAAAAAGATTTTAGTTGGACAACTCATAACAGGCTGCGAACACCTAGCAACACAAGATCATCGTGGAAGCCAATAGGAAGATAGTCACATAGAAGAAAATGAATGCCACACAAATCCAGAGTGGGACCCAGAAGGGATAGAGGAAACACTCCACATGGCATTCAGACCTCATGTGATGATTTGATAGGATGGGGATGGAAAGACAAGTAGAGGTACAAGACAGAAGGGAGTTTAAATCAAGTAGTTTTGGAGGCAGTTACAAGTGAATCCAAGGCAATCATAAGTAGAAGAGGCGAGAAAATTTGGGGGACGTTTCAGAGCAGAGCACTTCCTCAAAGGATCGGGTAGTACCTAAAAGGACTAGACGTCGTGCTCACAACATGGGAAGCGAGAGGTGAAGTGCCAAGGGAAGGATAATGGCACGAGGAGCCATGCCTTGTATTCATTGCGACCGTATTCATCACATAGAGGGAGGATCATTAAGATATATTAGCAATCATGCAAGAGGCTTTTATATTCAGGTTTTCATTCTGGTTACCCACACCTCATAGAGATCATGTTTTCGTTCTGGTTTTCGTTTGTTCAAGAGGAAATTTATTGTTTTGAGCCAAGCGCGTGCCAAAGGTTTAGCGAGAGGAGAGGATAGCAAGATGGAGTACATGAAATATACCACCAGAAAAGGTATCCCACTTGGGGACTCCCAATCAGAGAGTTCTCGAAAAAAGACAAGGATTAAGAACACAACAAGGGATGCTGCTAGGATGTATCAATCCACAGTTCCAAAGAAAGGAAAAGAAGCAGTGGAAAAATGGGAGGAGGAGCTTAAGATAGAACGTGAGAGAAAATATAAAGACAAAGTTGCTCTGGAGGTGGACTGGATAATTGATACAGGGACAACTCCCACGCGAGAGACCCTCTATTACAAAACTCTCGAGATGGTGTGGCATACAAAGATGTTGATAGGCGAAGTGAAGTCAAACCACGAGGAAATTCGTATGGAGGACCAAGTATATACTTGTCATTAAAAAATGACGAGTTTATAAGTTCTTTATTCAAATAAAGTCTCATTCATCAACATTGCTCTCACTCTCTCCATTGTTTCCAACACCTTATTGGCGTGCCTCAATTTCATGAAATCTCTTCCAAACTTATTTTTTTTAGTTTTCCATGTTTGTATTTGGTGACCATGCTCATATGATACTGTTCACATCGATGGATGACATTCCTTCTAATAATTCCAACAATCCACTTTTGACTTATTTTTAAATATTTTTTGTATAAAACTATGTTTTATCTCGATGTTCTCATGGGCTTCCACCAATGAACCACAACCTTGTAGCTTTCAACAACAATATTTGAATCTTGGTAGACATTTCTCTCTGCACTACCGAACCATATTGCACAATGTGGGTTTGATGACCATGTACTGAACATTTCTCGCTCAGCAACATCTATTCTTAGAGAGAGTTCATGTTAGGGATTGTTACATAGAGGTCCCATGTAGCAATCCTTAATAGTGTGGATATTATCCCTCAAGTAGGATTTTGTGAATTTATTTGTGGGTTGTATATGAATGATGTTTCTTATTTCATGCATTGTGGATGCCCATAAATTATTGATTGAGTCTACACTGTTCACAAAGGGTGTGTCCAAAGATTTTAAGATATTCTCCCAATAAGTTTTCTTGGGATGCCAACATTGTTTCCTTCCCTTCTCAATCTCTTTCTTACATAAAAAAAAATATATGCTTCTAATCATTTCTTTATTTCTTCCATATAAGAAGGTGTGTTTATCTATAGATTTGATAATTGAGGTTTTCCTATAGGTAAATTGATGAATACATTTTAATAACCTCTTTGCAATTTTGGTAAATGAAAAGCCTTCAAATTTTTATAAGAGTGCTAAGTCAAAGGTGACCATGGTCCCTTTTCACTTTTATCATATTGATTGACACTCTTAAAAGTCTCATCAAATATGCTAGATCTAAAACTTTTATCATATTGATTGACACTCTTAAAAGTCTCATCAAATATGCTAGATCTAGAACTTTTATCATATTGATTGACACTCTTAAAAGTCTCATCAAATATGCTAGATCTATAACTTTTATCATATTGATTGACACTCTTAAAAGTCCCATCAAATATGCTAGATCTAACAACCTTATAATAGGTATATCAATCCTTAAAAATTTTAATCTAACCATCCATTTTTAGTTCATAACCATCCATTTTTAGTTCATGGAAGTATATCAATTTCTAAAAACTTTAATATAAATACATATATGAACAATTGAAAAACCAAAAAATGTAAAAGAAACCCCATAATGAATAAATATACATTATGGGTTTGAGACAACCTCACACCAATCTATTAACTTAAAAAAAAAACATGACTAATCATGATTTTTTTATTTAGGAAAATTTACTTCCATCTAGATTGACACCATTGTAGATTCACTTCCATCTATATATTGGAAATTCCCTTTATCAAAAACCACGCGTAATAAGGATGATGAAAGATCAAAAACCACGCGTAATAAGGATGATGAAAGAGTAAAATGTAAAAGAAACCCCATAATGAATAAATATACATTATGGGTTTGACACAACCTCACACCAATCTATTAACTTAAAAAAAAACATGACTAATCATGATTTTTTTATTTAGGAAAATTTACTTCCATCTAGATTGACACCATTGTAGATTCACTTCCATCTATATATTGGAAATTCCCTTTATCAAAAACCACGCGTAATAAGGATGATGAAAGAGTAATGGATATTAATCTTAACTAGCATTTTATGCAAAATGTTAACTATCTTCATAAATTAACACTCAACAGAGAAAAATTAACTGTCTTCGTAAATTAATACAGAGCAGTTTTTATTGAAAAATAACTTCAATATAATACATAACACCGCGATTTAAACCCAACGTGAGCCCAACATAGAACCTTCTGATGTAGAAATTTAGTCAACTTTCTTTAATTATTTACGATTGATCAATATTAAGATCAATGGAATGACGCGATGCGGTGAGCGTGGATCGAACACGCGACCTTCAGATCTTCAGTCTGACGCTTTCCCAACTGAACTATCCCCGCACGGTTATTTTAAAGGATGGGACTTCAATCACCAATAAAACCTCATGGTATAAATAACCACCAATCTCTGCGGATGTACACATTTCTCTCTCATATGATCTGAATTTTACAATCTAGTGCCAATGTTAGGGCCTGCTACCCTTAAACATGCTGAGACTTGCCGTTGCCGAGAAAAAAAGGGCGCAAATATGAAAGCGATAATGAAAATGGATATACAAAAAATGAACCCCATAGCCTCTGGCATGCAGTTGTGAGGGTTGTTGTCAACCAGCTCATAGCAATTGGGTTTCAAAGGAGCTATAGATGATGCAGCTAGGGAATTTTCAACATTGAAAATATCAAATGTCAAAATGCTCTATTATTGAAAAATTATGGGTTCAAGATATGAAACAAAAAGTAATGTGCTTATGAAGTAATTTTCATTCCAATGTTGAAGGCAATTTTATAGAATGATTATGTAGATTTTTTCCAATTTTATGTTCCTCACAACTAAAAGAAA